>CAJVSB020000566.1:0-39864 GCA_911865555.2 Thlaspi arvense | reverse complement strand
TACAAAATTTCAACTAAATGTTTTACGATTAATTTAATAATAAATAATTGACTAAAAAAAGTTCATTTCTAACGCAACAATCATTGGTAATTAATGGAAAGTTTCCGACACAAGACATGCGTCGAAAAATTTCTAGCACAACATCTTTCTTGGGAAATTTCTAACAAAAAATCATGCGCCAGAAATTTCTGATGCAAGATTTGTGCTAGAAATTCTTACGCAAATTTTGCACTTGAAATTTCTGACAAGAAATTGTATCAAAATTTCCGACGCATTTTGCGTCGGAAATAAGACCACAAAAAGAAATTAATAAAAATATAGGTTATCGACAGAGAATGTGTCTGTAAATAATAACTTGTGTCAGAAATTCTTGAGATTTTTTCGTTGAAATTTGTCATTTGTGTTGGAAAATTGTGTCGAAAATTGTAATTTTCCAACACAAAGTTGAGTCAAAAATTTTTCAAGCGGCCATTTTTCTGATGCAATTTTTGCATCGGTTTTGGCATTGATTTATCTATTTTCGATGCAATTTTTGTTCTCACCAATGCAAATTTTGCATCAATAATGGCGCCTTTTCTAGTAGTGTTGCTCAAATGTCTCTTATAAAAGAAAGCA
Source organism: Thlaspi arvense (assembly GCA_911865555.2). Classification (NCBI taxonomy): domain Eukaryota; kingdom Viridiplantae; phylum Streptophyta; class Magnoliopsida; order Brassicales; family Brassicaceae; genus Thlaspi; species Thlaspi arvense. The sequence continues at coordinate 39,249 of CAJVSB020000566.1, read as the reverse complement.
ACCCAAATAGTGGACTGTAAGGTGGGGCCATTGAAGCGGATCCCATGCTCCTACTTTTCTTGTCTTTTTTTCTCTTTCTTTTTTTTTTGTTTTTTTGCCCTGCCACTCTCTATTCAATGTTGAAGAGTTAATTTACATAAAATGAGTTTTAGAAAAAATAAATTTATTGAAAAAGTTGAGTTAATAAAGTATATTTTATTAATGAAAAAGGGTAAAAATAATAAATATTCAATTATTGAAAAAATTCTTTTTTTTACCCATATAGATTATTTTTTTTTACAAAATATTATAAATTTTTAAAATTAAAATTTAAAAATTTTGATATAGGGTTATACCCAAATTGTCACATCCCGGTCTCCCTAACTTTAAGAGGCGTGACAGCGGGGCAATCACCGCAAGGTAAAATCCGACAGCATACCAATTACTATAACCCCTCTTTAGCTAGCCTTAGGGGACCTGTGTCTGAGTACCTGTCCATATAAACAACCTCATAATATACATATAAATTGCAATATCTCATCCAACACATGGCTTATACATAATTTATCCTATATAAACATTTCTAACAAATATCTAATAATCATCTAACAAACATATCATGCTGAAAAATCATTACACAACATTTAACTAGCTGTAAATTGTCCATTAAATCTCATAACGTTATAAACTTGTTTTTAATTGTCCAAAACATAAAATAGTCTCCCAACATATACATCTCATGTCCATAATATACAATCAAAACAACTCTTGAAGCTTAGCCCAACCTAATGCTATAAAGTGAGCAAAAACACAAGCAATTTGAACACCAAGGTTCTATTTTATTGTCTCAACATCTACAGGGAGAAAGAAAATAATGAGGTGAGACAAACATCCCAGTAAATGGTAATCTAACTAATACTAGTGAAAACAGTCAATTTTTGTTATTATTTAAACAATAAAGCAATCTCATAGAGTTTTATATCAAGAGGTATAACAAATAGAATTTCAGCAATATAAAAGCTACGTTTGTGATTATGTCAAGTTATAATACATGGAAGAGCATGAGTATAAATCGTAGAAGATATCATGGGTATTATAAACAATCATAAAGATCATAACACATATTCACATGTATGCTCTAGTCGGATGTATACAACTAAATGTGCTTTGGGGCAGTAAAATCATAAAACATAACATGAGCCCTCACTAGGTAAAACATAAATATGTCGAACGCTATGACATTGTGTAGCCCACACTGGAGGTCGCCACTCCTCGACTAAACTAAAACAGTATTTTGGCGCATAGTCTCTTCACTAGAGAAATGAACATAAATATATCACGTAGTGCAACTAGGACTGTCACTTGCCCTAAATGGCTGCTGACATCATGGTTTAAGTGCCGAGGCACCAAAATATCATAGACTCATGAAAATTATAAAATCAAACATAAAACCAAAATCAAAACATAGTTGGACTGTTTCCCATGTTCTCAGTAATAGCATATAATTGTGTTTAAAATGACCATTGTTCATTGTAAATCATAGTTTTCAAAAGTAAACTAGAATTAAGAAGATTCCCACTCACTGTGCAAAAGGAGTCCATAAGAGTACTTTTAAAGTTGTAGGTCCAGGGTCTAGTATAACTAAGTTATCCTCTCCTACAAGTGGGATATATATACATGAAAAAATACTCTAAATATATCATGTAAAAGCAATAACATTACTCTAGATCATATAAATACAATCTTCCTCTCTCTCTTAACTTTTGGACTCTAGCCAAACATACCCTTATTCCATTTTCCTTCATTCCAACATCATCTCATCCATTTTCCCCAAATTTCAACCAAAATACATCGTCTATGTTCTAATCTAACCATGAAAACATAAATATCCTCGAGTAAAACAAGATCTAAGGGCATTTTAACTAAAAATAACAAGAATCATGCAAAGCTTCCCTATGGGTGAGGTTCAACCACCTCCCCTCTCTACAACACACTAAACACACCAATCAAGATTTTAAAACTGATTAAAAGATGTAAAATAAATAGAGGAAGCCAAATATGTAAAAATATTGAAGAATAACTAAAGGGAGTTTGAGATTTAATCATTTTCATACCTTTTCTCCCTTGTTTTTTGTTTTCCTCTTCTCCACTTTTCTCTTTCTAGAATGGTGAGATTTGGCTTTAGAGGACTTTAGAAGGGCAGCCCAAGACTTTAAATAAGTGGGTTATTCAACCTCAAATGACTATTTTGCCCCTATTTAATTTGTCTTCATTTTTAGTCGTCATGAATTTTAAGTACCTTAAGATATCTTTCAAATCTTTGATTTATAGTTTTAGTAGTTCAAGAGCGTTTAAGGGTCCTTGGAGAGGTTAAAAATCTCAAAATTTTTAGAAAAATGCTAAAAATTGCGATGTGGAACTACGGCACGGTTTAGCGCGCTACAGCGCACACATTCCAATGCCTGGCATTATGGCATGCTTGGACATGCTATAGCACCAAAAAAACTAGTATGTATTGCTGCAATAATTTTTTTTTAACAAAATCACAGTTTCTCCTAAACCTTCAAATATGCCTTTCTCCTTTCTAAACCCCTCATAATTCACTCAAAATAAATTTAGAAAGCATGCAAAAGTGAGTTTTTGAAATTTTTAAAAAAATGGGTTTTGGGTGTTATACAAATCCCTTGTGGGGTGTATCCGGATATCTCCCCAACCACACGGCTTGGCTTAGTTGACGCTAAGCATGCTAATCCACATGGAATCTATTTACAAGCACTATTTTTTTAAATAAGTGCATACAGCAAAGATAATTACATAAAGTGCCAAAAAATATAAAAGTTGGGAATGCTTACCAAAAGAAACGGATACATGGATTTTTGGTAAAATAGTTTTAATAATTACTTATATGTTGAAATGTCTAAATTTTTTTTATTTAAAAAATGATATCCATAGCTATAGAATAAATTCCTTAGGTTTTAGGTACAACTTTAATCTTATTAAGATAAAAAAATAAAAAATAGGCTTTGGATATAGGATCCCTTAATAGGTAGGTTTCTTTGTATAATAATGAATTGTTGTGTTACATGACCCCTCATTTATATTTATTCATTAATGGGTGAAGGAAGATATGTTTATATTAATAAAAAAGAAAAATATTGTTAGTGAATATACTATGGAAGCAAAAAGTGTTGTATTATAAAATTTGCAATTGTCCCTTTCGGCAAGGTGGAATTATTTTGTTACATTTCTATTATGAATAATAACCAACTATTTATTAAAATATAAACAATTTTGAATTTTATTAATTTTGATTTTAAATTGATATCTTAAATCAAAGGAAAAGAGGAGCACACAAGATATAATTTATTAAGTTATGAGTTGTTTTGAAGTTCTTGTATCTTGAGTTGAATTGAGCAATTTTTGAATTATTGATATTTTTATGATTAACCTATTTTTACTTAGATATATTAAAATTTAAATGTCTATATGATGATAAAAAATTTTAATATTTATTTTAGAAAAAGATATAGATCTACTGAACTTCCATTTTTCTTATTAATTTAAATGTTAATTATTATATATTCTCTCTCCAAATAATTAATAAAAAAGTGAGATACAAGTCATATTTAGAGTAAGACATTTAGGGTTTCTACTATTATAGTAAATTAGTAAATGGTAAATTGGGATTTTAATTAAAATATTAGAAAATATTTGTCCAACAAAAGTTTGAATTATTTATAGTTATGCTATTAATTACAAGAATTGAGGTTTAAAAGTTTCTACTTATTATTTTTAACTAAAATTTAGAAAAAAAATAACTTTGTAGGAGGAGATGCAAAAAGGCAAAAACACTTTTTTTTTTTTTATTTAGTTAAGAGTTGAAAATTACAGAAATTCAACTCTCCCATATAGGTACATTATTTTCGCATTTTCCATCTATCACTCTACTTTCATAAATTTCTTTACTTTTTCAGTTAATTTGGATTATTTTCTTTCTTGTGGAGGGTTTTGGGGTTTAGAAATTACTCCATTTCACACATATTTTCATTTATCTATTTTATTTAATATGAAATATTAATTTTAATATAAATACTTTCTTTTTTTAACCCTTTTGATGAACTTTTAAATTTAAACTTTTTAAAATGATCTAGATTATTAATTATTTAAGTTCATATAATGATGCAAGTGTGCTCTGTTGCTACCACGCAGAAGACCTATAAACAATAGAGAGGCACCATAACCCTTTGGAGATGCAACAGAAGTTTTATTGGAGGTGCCTACAAGGGTGAGGAGACTGGAAGAGTTGGAGCCAATAAAAAAGAGAAAGAGCTAGTATTATAATGACATAATTATTATCTTACGTGGATGTAGGCTGGTTATATTGAACAATGTAAATCTTGAAATCTTCATCCTTTATCTCTCTGCTATCTCTAATTATGATTTCTAGTTCCAACATATTACAATAAGAGTTGACATGGTAGATATAGTTATAACTTACCAATAAGAAGCAGTTAATACTAGTAGAAAAAGGAAGTTGAGAAGAAGTTCTAGAAACAGAAAGGTAAGTGCATGGTTAATTTACTACATCTCTAGTTGAGTATAAAAGATGAGGAAAGGAAAGAATAAGGGTATAAGTTTTCTGAAGTTCAAACTCTTCTTGTTGTTGTATTTTTCCTTCTAAAATTTCTTCTCTGTTCTTCTCTGTTTTCTTTCTTGATATTCAGTTATACCATGTACGAGTACTAGTTTGAATCAAATTGAGTAGAATTTGGCTGAATTGTTACATTTGGTGCTTTCATTGATCCACATGGCTAAGGGAACAAGAACAAAACAATTGGCTGCTAAACTTAAAGGAATTTCTGAGACAATAGAGTTTCGAGATGAGCAGTATAAGAATTGTTTAGAACTTTTAGAGAAAAATATTAAATTGCATGATCAGCAACATACAAATCAATTTGATTACCTAGAAAGTTGTCTTGTTGCTCTTAGGAAAGCATTTGAGGCTATACAACCCAATAAAGTAAAGGTTTCTTTATCTTCCTCACCTAGTGTGTCTCGTGTGCCAAATTCAAGTATAAAGGCAACTCTAGATTCAATGAATCAATGTCTTCCTTTTTAGGTGTGAAATGTTAAATTGGATTTTTCTAAGTTTGATGGCTCTAACCCATTACAGTGGATCTTTAAAGCTTAACAATTTTTTGAATATCATCAAATTCATGATATTCAAAGAATCACCATTGCTACTGTACATTTTGAAGGTGATGTCGTGCCATGGTTTCAGCTTTTGAATAAAAATAAACAATTTTCCAATTGGTCATCTCTTGTTAGTGTAATTGAATCAGAGTTTTGATCTTCTCAATTTGATTGTCCTAGAGATACTTGTTTAAACTTCATAAAATCGATATAGTCGCTAACTATTATTTACAATTTACGTCCTTAGCTAACAGAGTTTTTGGAGTCAGTCCAAAAGCGATATTGGACTGCTTCATCAGTGGCCTTAAACTTGAGTTTGGAAATGAAGTTGTGGCACATTCTCTTGTATCTCTTTCTAAAGCTAAGCTTTTTGAAGAAATAAACCACTTTCATCTTATCCTCAAACCAGACCTATATATATCCCTTCCATCAACCATTCTTTTAAGAACCCTTCTACTTTCCAACAGACCTCTAATGTAACTACCAATAAATCTGCTTTTTCCTCCTTTGTTGCCAACACTATCAATATCCAAATAGCCAGTTATTAAAAAAAAATAACTTCTGCAGAAATGCAAATTCGAAGAGAAAAGGGTTTGTGTTACAACTGCAATATAAAGTTTTCAATTAACCATAAATGCCCCAACAAACATCTTTACATTCTTCTCTTTGAGGAGAATGAAGAAACTACTACCTTTCTTGATAATTCCCCAGCCATTTCAACTGATACCATCAATAACAACTTTTCTTATCTTCGTCTTTCCTATAGTGCCCTTAAGGTAGCTCAAGGAAATGGCACTATAAAGTTTAAAGGCCTTATCCAAGGTTTGCAAGTTTGTGTGTTGTTGGATAGTGGTAGTTCTAACAATTTTCTTCAGCGAAGGATTGCTAAATGTAATCTTTTGATTGAGCCAGCACCTAATTTTCAAGTACTAGTTGGTAATGGTACACATATGATTGTAGAAGGACAAATTAAACAACTATTCCTCTCCATTCTAGGCCATCAACTACAATTACCAGTTTATTTATTTCCAACAGCAAGTGCTGATGTGATTTTAGGCACTGCTTGGTTGTCTACCATAGGCCGTCATATTTCTGATCACAGTACTTTGACAATCAAGTTATATTTGGATGGAAAATTCATAACATTATATGGAAACTCTAGCAACGGCCCTACTCTAGCTAAATTACGTCATCTCCAAAGAATGCAGTGTACAAATGCAATTTTAGAACTTTATACAGTTCAATTACAATCCATTGATAAACTCAATGATCATTGGTTGGATCTCCCTATTGACTTAGCACTTGAATTAGTTAAATTACTACATACTTATAGCAAAGTATTTGCCAAACTTGAAGGCTTACCACCTACGAGAGCAAATTCCATCGAAATCTTGTTGCTTTTGTCAAAAACTTCAACAGAAATTCAATTGATGTCCATCTTCATCGATGTCGGTTAAAAATTCTTCCATAGAATTTCACCCAACCACTATTTCATTGCCCGATGAACTTCATTTGCATCAGAAAGCTTTTTCCACTGAAATTCACAGTATGGTGTCCGTGAAAAATTTTGTCGGAAAAAGGCATTTCTAACAAAAATTATACATTTTTCAATAGAAACTATCTGTCAGAAATCCACTACTTTGTTTACAATGTAACATGGTTGAAATATTATGTTAGAAGAAAAAGGTAATAGACAATGAAATTTCTTATAAGATATTTTGAAGGTTATGTTAGAATAATACCATGCAGATCATTTAAATTATGTACAAATTATTCATATCATGTAATCTTTTTTTATTCAATATTATTAATACTTACGTATTAAGTCATCTTCATCTTATGCTTGTATCATACCCCGTCCTTAGAATATCATTAGATACTAGATTGGTCAAACGAAGGTGGTTTGAATGAGAGTGGTTGAAACGGAGCCATTCAAAGGATAGACCAACCCTAGCGTGACGACATAGTCAAATAAAGTGCAACATGGTAGGCAATGGAGTATTCGAATGGGCAAAGAGCTGGGCGCTTAGCTATTGTCTCTAGAAGCCGTCCTACTGCCAGTTAGTGATTGCGTAATAATAGACAGGGACAGAAGGTGGAGATGAACAAGGGCAAAGAGCATGTTCCCTGACACAGGTAAACGGGCTCTCTAATTGGCTCCCCTCAGTAGGCGATCCTTATCTCCTGCACCATAACTTCTGATTCCCTTATAATGATAGGATAGGTATTTGTTGGCTACATTCTTGCGAAAATGTCCATATGAGGACTTGGTCGTCCTTTGAATTTGTAATTTTGGATTTTTGAATTTTGTTAAAGAAAAGTTTTATCAGATTCACCTCACACTTCTTCCTTCTTATTCCCTGCTTATTCAAAGTGGATGGATTTGATGTTTGAAAAATCAAATTTGTCGCCCCGTTACAGTTGGTACTGAGTTGTTTAACAGATTTGTGATTTGTTGCTGTTCAGCTGACAACTTCTCAACGGAGAACAATATTGGTGATAGCAGCTTCGACGTCGTATGCAAGGACAAACTCTAAGACAGATGAGAAATCACGATCAAAAGAAGCGAGGCTACACCCCAAAAAAATTCCAGGAGAAAGCACGCATGGTTCATCTCGTAGGCTATCCTTTTCTGTTGTTTTATTTTTTTTTTATTTTTTTTTATTTTTTACTGACATAACTTTCTAAAAATAAACATGTGAGACGTAGGTAATTTTTTTAACTAAAAGTAGTCAAAAAATAATTTGAGACATCAATATAAAACTTAAGTTAAACATAAAGAATGATGTTAGTTTTAAACACGAGTAATTAGAGTGAAATGTAAATTAAATTTAGGCAAGAGCAAAGGGGTCTTATTTTACCAAACATAAAAGAAAAAGTAAAGATTATGGCCAAAGTTAAGACCAATTACTGTGAGAAAATAGAAAACAAAGTAATTAATTATGCTGTCGTCTCCTCTTCCTCGGGCCCTTCCGTGTCTGCATCCGGCGGAGCCCTAGACATCTGAAACTTGCGAATTGAGTTCTTAAGTTTGCTCCTGTAGAGCTGGAAGTTATAAATTTGAAAGATAATTGTCTTTTAAGTTTTAATTATTTCTTTCATCTCTGTCCATAAATGAATGGTATGCACAATGCTCCGTTTTATCTGCACTCGTTTGTCCATAACCAACTTCCCGACCTAGAAATGTTCTGCTGCTTTGAGATTCTTATGTACTGAGACTTATAGTTGTATTAGTAATGGCGATATTAACTGCACAATCCCGAAGACATGTTTCACCTTGAACAACTTAATCAGACCATGTAGTTTGTCTCAAGAATTTCATAGTCGTGCTAATTCCTCGGAGAAACCCAAATCGGTTATCAATTTCTTACAAAACTCTGGCTTATCTCAAACCCACAACTATGGTATAGTTTCCAAGAACTCTCGTATTTTATTTTCCGATCCTCAGAAAATCCTCAAGCCCAAAATCTGTTTCTTTCGTTCTCTTGCCTTGTTTGAACTTATCATGAATATTTTCTACCATTGCCCTTGTCTATTCAATCAAAGCTTGAAGAGTAATATTCCCCCACTTGGTTTGCTTAGAACTTTATTTAGTTAAAGGGACGTGGTTAATGCAACGAAACGATTTCCATTCTTGCTTAGTCAGAATGGTCCAAACATCTAACCCCTAATCTTGTCTTCATTGACGAATAACGATGTTCCACGATCCCGGATTTTGAAATTCATGAAAAGCATTCAATTTGTCAATGCAATTGGAGTGACAAAACCCGGCAAATTTATAAGACTGTGACAGATATAATTGGGATGGGTTTCATTCTCCTTGCTACATCATTTCAATGTCATCACTGCAAGACAGAATGAGTCATTTTGGCTATGGAGACAAATACGAAAGCTTGGGCTTCTGTAGAAAAGAGATGCTTTCTATGTTCAGCAAGGAACCCTGCGTACAATGGGTTTTATCGAGAAAAGAATAAGGAAAACCGTGGAGTTCTTTGTCAAAGAATTTCACAGGTCCCATCAGAATTATTCCCTGGTGTTCAGTTTTGCAAGTTTTAGTGTCAAAGAAATGGATTCAGAAGGTTGTGAATGTATCTACTCTTTTGCAAATGACTAAGAAGGACTTCTTTAGTTCGTTTGTGAACAAAGTACCAAGGACAATATTCCTGAAGTGTTGGATGCCCACCAAGGGTAAGTTGGAATTCGATGAATACAAGTTTGATTCTGGAAGGATCAATGATGCTTTCATGTCATAAAACCTTGATCTTGCTTCTAGAAGTTTTTGCTTTTGCCACCTTGCCTCCCTAATTTCGTGACCTGTCATTTATTCATACTATGATCCTTTGTAACTTATCTTTTGCTTTGCTTCTTGAGATTCCAGGGACCTTTATTGTTCTGATGTCGCAAGTACTATGGTCCTTTCTAATTTAACTTTTGCTTTGCTTGTTGAGAATACAGGGACTTTTATTGCTCCGATGTCACAAGTACTCTTCTTTTACTACACATATTTTTAAGCTGCATTTAGAAAGAAATATTTTTGTATTTCTATAACGGACAACACCTCGGAAGCTAGCTTCAATTAATTGTTCTCTGAGGAGTAGCTTCATTAAATGATTATTTGAAGCCCCTTCAAAGAGTGCTTCTGGGGAGTTTGTGGGAATTTTTGTATAATTAGAAGTAGGAACTTTGAGTAGAAATAAGTAAAAATTGATTTTAATAAGAAATGATGTATATATGTTTGCAAGCTATGTAAAAAAATTCTCACAATTAGTAAAATAATACTTGGAAGATAACTTTTGTTAAATGGTGATTGAAAAACTTTAAAAACAAAATGACAATTTTACCTTTACATAAATTTTTTTATTTTTTTATTTTTTAAGTTACCCTAAATGTTGTTTATTTTAAGTTTTTCTTCTTTTTTTTTTTTTGTAGCATGCACACAGTGGCCATGTCACCACTGTTTGCAATAAGGTAGCCACAACTGCACGGCACAACTGCTACACGCAACAGCCATCCACGTGCCATGTGAACATAGAAATCATTGTGCAATAGTTTTTATTTGTCTATAATTACACCACTGAAACTAAAAATATCACTATCTTAGTTTCAGAAAACACATTTTACTTCTAACTTTTTCAATTTCAAAAAGTAGAGAAAAGGATGGAAGTTAGTTTGCAAACACCTTACAAGTTAGAAGTTACCTCAAGCAATTTAATAGCGCTTTTTATAAGTGTGCGCAAACACCCCCTTAATGGACTTCTAGAGACTTATTTCAGTTTTTTTTTATTATATATGTATTTTAGAGAGGGGGGGGGGTGTGGGTGTGTGCGTGTTTGTTTTTGTTTTTTGTTTTGAGATATATAAGTCCTTCCACTATATAATCAATTTTTGCTGAACTTTGTATTTGTTTATTTTAGATTTTTGTGAACTTTTTGAGATGATGCAAATGGTCAAAAAAAAAAAAATAAATTACATCACCACCATTTGTAATGTATCTCTGTATAAGGGTAATTGTGATTCTATTATAGCAACCTTCAATAACTGACCTACGCACGAGAAACTCTCAAATGAAAGAAATGTGAGTGCTCAGTCAACCGTATATTTATGATTTCCTATACATTATATGGCGTAAAATTAAACAACAAAAATTCCCATCTCTAAAACAAGTAGTGAAACAATATTCTTGGCACGCTAGTGCCACGCTTAGAAATGACAAACATACTCGGAAATAAAACGACTTAGGCTCAATAAATATTGAGTGAATTTCACTTTGCCCACTTGAGTTTTACTTAAATAACTTTTTCTCACATTTGTTTTAAAATTAATCTTTCACCCTACGAACTAGTTCTGCTCAGTGTTTAACATTTAAGGACAGAATGATCCATCCATTCAAAGAGCATTTCTTCCCAAAACCAACAGATGAAAGAGATTTTCATATGAAGGCATTCTTGGATTCAATCGGACAACGGTTGTGCAAGCCAAAACCCACACTGGGTCTGATGTGGAGAGTTGCCATTCTAAATAGGTGACCATTAAATGATGAAGATGGGCTTCAATTGAAGAGAAACTTATCTACACTTGTGGTAGTTTGCAATGGCAAGGGTGGATGTGGCAAAAGTGACTATTCCAGAATTTAGAGGGAGGAAATTGACACTCAAACAAACTTTGAAGGGAAAAAATTCAAGTGACAATTGATATTAATATGGGGAGTTTTTAATTTTCTATTTTTACAGTGGAACGAACTTGTTTTTTAAATGTGGTAATAAAATAATAACTTTTTCTATGGTGAATTTACTCTTACCTAACGTTAATAGGTTAGATTTTGACGGAGAATGTGACTGTAATATCATGGATACATGTTTTTAATAATAGAAAAAACAATAATCAAAATATTAAACATTAATGCACCGTGACTTATTAAAACGTTTTAATAACCGCAACAGTGACAAACTGTATAACACCTTCACAAGTTTTATCTTAAAAAATAAAAGCATACCAAATGAAAGCAACAACAGTACCCAAAAGATAGGACAGCTTCTGGGGGATCTTCTTCGCCCCTATCATTTTGAAAACTGATTTAACTGGCCACGGTGTTTTGCCATTTCTACTGGTTTAATCAATGTCAAGGAATTTGCTGGCAACTTTCAGATTCAGTCTGAGTGCACATTCCATTCTGACAGGTAGTGTACACATATATGGTACACTCTCTAATACCTGAACCTGGCAATTAAATTAGAATTGGCGATATATTTAAAAAATAAAATAAATATCTAATTAAAATATTCAATATTTCTTGAAACACCTTTAATAATTTTATAGAAATATAAATTATAGGGAGGAGCAAAAAGCTAGATGTATTTAAAATTATGAATACTAAAAAATAAATTAATTTTTTAAGTATAAAAAATCAAAGCAATTACTCTTTTAATCACGAAAAATACTTAATATTAAAAAATGTAAAAGAAAAATGAATACTTGTGTTGTATGAAATGATCAACTCCTAATTAGTGAACTTTTATAATCCCTATATTTTTATCATTTAATGGTTCTTTTGGAGTTTGTTTCTATTTTTTTTAAAAAATATCATACACAAATACAACCTTTTTTCTCAAAAAATAAGAAATTGAAAAATTTTAAAGGGCCTATTATAAAATCTTTAATAATAAGTTTAGCTAAACTTAAAGTTTTAGTAATGTATAATGGTAAAACTAACTTGATTTGATAAAATATTTTTATTGAAGCTTGTTTATGGTAAATCTAACATAAATAGTATTTTTAACAAACGAAGACTTTCATCTCAAAGAAAGAAAATGATAGAAGTTAAAAACATGTTTCTTTCTATTTTTGAAAACAATTGGTCATAGAAACTGTATTTTTAAAATATCATAAAATTAAATATCTAATTACTAAAAATTATGTAAAAGAAATATTAAGAGGGCAAGTAAAATTTTAAGAAATTATGAAGGGCCAAGTAATATTCCAAGAAAAATACAAGAGCATAGGGGGCAAATCAAGTGCAATTTGGTTGACTATTAAAGGGGTTTTGGATATTCCACAGTCAAAAGAAAATCAAAACAGAAACATTAGGTTTATGTTGTGTAACGACCCAAAACCACAGGCCTTAGCAACTTGTTGAGCTAGAATCACTTGCCCATAATGTTTAAATCAAATTTGTTCAGTAGTTGTAAAGCTTGGGAAAAAAAAAGATCCTAACGTTACAGAGATCTGAACATCTGTAACGTTCAGATTGGGTGTTTAAAGAATTGATTCAACCAATTAAATAAAAAAATAACCATTAAGGTTGTTATAAACAGGACCGATCGAACCTTGAGAATAAGAAATTCCATACAATTTTAGAAAAACTCTTGTTAATTGTCTGTTCTTCGTTTGAGAAAGTTGTCGCCACATCGGTTGATTTTCGAGTGGAAGATCAAGAATTGGAGGCTTGTTGGCTCGATCAAATGACTGTGGATCTCGCTTGGCCATTCCAATTTGGATGAAAGCTTCCATCTCAAATTTTGGCTAGAATTTCAGGTAGATTCTTGAATCTATGCATTCGGTTGTTCTGCAAATAAAGAGGTTAAGAAGAACTGAACCGGTTTCTTCTGGGTCAGGGCTGGTTAGTGGGCTCTTATTGTTGTTGGGTATATGAGTTGGGTTAGCCCAGACGGTTTGGGCCGGACGGAAGATTGCTAGGTCTGGACCATGGCCAATGGGCTAGGTCCAGACTAGTGAATAGGGTTGGGTCACGAGACCGGATCCAAATTCTGAATCCGGCCCAAGGAAAAATTAAATAAAAAAATAACAAAAATTAGAAAAATTGCCAAAAAATAAGAAAATGGCCTGTTCAAGCCCTTCTAGACTAGTTCTTGGCCGGTTCAAGGTACCAAAACAAAGGAAATTAAATTGTGTACTTGGTTTGTGGCTGGTTCAAGAGTAAATCGGCCAGTTCAGTGGTGAATCGGCCGGTCCAATGTTAAAGAAATTAATAAAAAAATTAGAAAATCACTGGTTCAACATATCTATAACAGTTTAGGGCAAACACTAACCAGTTCAGTGGTTATAAGTCTAGTTCATTGACTTTTATGGCCAGTTCAATGTATTTCAAGGTCGGTTCAATAGGTTCTATGGCCGATTTAAGGGATTTAAGGCCAGTTTAATGGTTTTTGAGACAGGTTTAATGGATTTATGTCCTAATTCAGTAGTTTTGTCACTGGTTCAGTGAGGTTTATGTTTGGTTCAAAATGTAGGAGGTCCAGTTCAGTGTTATATTGATCAATTCGGGACTTTAAAATTCCCGAAATGGCTTGAAACATGGAAACTAAGGATATGGTTGGATTTTTAGGGGGAAGTTAGTCTTTAATTAACTTTGAGATATATTACGTTCTAAAATGAGTATTTTGATTATTTCTAGATCAATTGGTTGACTTTTGAGGAGTCAAAACTCGAGTTTCGTGATTCTCGATTTCTGTGAGTAATATTATATATTTACATGTTTTAAATATTGTTATACTTATTTAAATTCCTGTTTTTACATAAATTGTTTCAGTTATTATCCAGTTGAACTTAAATTGTTAGAAAAGTTACGAGGGACGTATATGTCATTTTCTAATTTGTTGAAAAACTTCTGAATTTTTGACTTCAAGTAATGATAAATGTTTAAGACTTTGAAAATTTGTAACGTTCTCTATTAAAATCTAATAAATGATTTTAAGGAAGTATCGTACTGTTAGAACACTATAGCTAACGATAGTAGGCGTTAGATTGGGTGCCCCTTGACCTGTATCCCCAGCTAGCAAGGGTGGTGCTAGACTATCACATATGGCTGACGTGGTAGGCCTGTTTATTGATTACTGGTAGACTGTGAGTCGCCATCCTGATATATTTATATTGGCACACCATAAGATTGCCGTCCTATTTCTGTTCAATTCTCGGTGTCAAACTCCCTAACTTGTATAATTTGAAAACTATGATTTTTATGCTATGAATAGCTGATATATGTCTCTCGTTATATAAATATGTATTATTATTCACTAGGTCAATAGGCTCATTTTATTTTTCAAACTCAAGTTCGACTTTACCGACAGATCCAGCGGTGTGAAAAGGTTGGTCCACATTGGTTTTCGTGCTTCTAATTGACTTTGTTCAGAGTATAGTAGTCAATTCTTATTCCCTTCTGATGTACTATTTAGTTTATGTGCACTCTAAGATCATAGACAGGATTTTAGTTGTAAAAACATGGTTTGGTATTTGTTTTGTATTTCAGACTTTAATTTAGAAATTATGATTTTTTGTATTAAGTCTCGTACCTGAAAGGCTTGCAAGGTTGGGATTTGTTCTAACCCTAGTGCTGGTCATGGACTCGACTATTGAGTCATGACAAAGTTGGTATCAGAGCTCTAGGTTATCTGTAATCATGGGAGCAACATTTTTCTATAGCGTCTCGCTTATGATTATGAGCTGGCCATTTTCATAATCGAAGGGCTATAGAAGGACAGTTAAGAGTTATTCTGATTCTAATTGTTGCTTTGATCTTGTCCTTATTCTGACTCTTTCCATTTGATATTCTGAAATCTCTAAATAGATGGACACATCGTTTGATAACATGATTTCTGATTCTGACCGTGAGTAGTCAGTCATTCCCGATACACCCCAAGATAGATCATCTACTCCTAAGGTATGGTTGGAGGCATAGCCTTTCGTTCTAGTTAGAGGTCGGGCAGGCCAAGAGGCAGAGTAAGAGGTTGTGGGAGGACGACTAGCATGACAGGTCAGGTAGAGCCAGAGAGGGAGGCTCAACCTACTGATAGTTCTGATAGGGTGGTCTAGATTATTCAGGGCATGCAGCAAATGATGGTGGCGAGCATGATCGAGTTACAGCAGACCCTGGTTACTTTGGTGGAGAGATTGGCAGACCAAGGAAGGACTAGCATTTTAAATAATATCGGTCAGGGAGCACCAAAGGTAGGTGCGAGTTCAGGCCCGAGGACTAGAGAGGCTTCGCCAGTGATTGGGCAAGAGCCGACACAGAGGAGACATGAGGTCCAACCAGCAGTCGAGGTTACTCAGATAGTGGTAAGGTAGCTCCAAGTTAGCCTCAAGAGTCAAGTTCAGGATTTCCTCTAGTTTAAGCCACCGATTTTTTCTAGGAAAGGGAGCACAAAGGACCTACAACACTTTATCAATGAGATGGTGATTATATTTGAGTAATGAGGTGCTCCAGCTCCAGAAGTGTAGATTTGGCACAATCTTGGTACAAGACCATAGTATTTAGGAGACCTCGAGAGGCAGCATCGATGACATGAGAGGAGTTTGTTACTACTTTTATAGATCGGTTCCTATTAGCTAATAAGAGGGACTAGTTGGCAGTAGAGTTTGAGTGTATCTGGCAGACCTCGAGTATGTCAATCCTAGATTATTACACTCGGTTCAACCATCTGTCTAGAAATGCCTCGTATTTGGTTACAAATGAGTGAGTCAAGTGAAGAAATTCATCTGGGGGTTAGTAGAGCCTCTGTTCCGAGTGTTAGCCCCTCATATAGGGAAATATACATATACAGAGGTAGTTAATACTGCTTAGGCCATAGAGGCAAGGGGTTTTGAGCAGAGGGCTCTTAAGGAGACTAGAAAAAAGGCTAAGCACTTTGGATCCTTCAGTGCGAGTCAGAGTTCTCACCCAGGATCTGGTTTTCAAGGTCAGTAGCGTACTACACAAATTGGGCCGACACACCCTAGCTATCTTTTTTCAACAATTTCTGCACTAGTTGGTGATACTAGGGGCACAGCACAGTCAAAGCAGTATAGCTCCATACCATAGAGTCAAGAGGCCTCGACGTGCCGCACTTGTGGGCATAAGCATCGAGGACGATGTCATAGGGAGAATGGTGCTTGTTATCAATGTGGAGCCTTTGGCCATAAGATTAGAGACTACTTTCAGCTTCTGATTGGTGATCAACAGGGAGTGGGTCAGCTAGAGGGAACTATTTCCTCGGTTCCTAAGTAGCCAATTCAAGGACAAGGACGAGGTTCTGGTGGTAGAGGATGTGGACAGTCTAGGAGAGGTCAGGCACGCGTATATGCCTTGACTAGGCAGGATGCTCAGGTGTCCAATGCGGTAGTGACAGGTATGATTACTATTAGCTTATTGACACATGTACATTATTTGATCCTAAATCGACTCGCTCTTATGTGTCTCCAAGTTTTGCTACTCGATTTGGTTTTCTATCTGTTGCTCTAGAGCATCCTTTTCTGGTGGCTACCCCTGTAGGAAGCTTGTTCTAGTCAGTCAAGTATATAAATCCTGCCTAGTTAGAGTGATGGATGGGGATTTCACAACTGATCTGATTGTCTTAAGTATCACTGATTTTGATGTGATATTGGTATGGATTGGTTAGCTTCTTGCTATGCCACCTTAGACTGCCGTACCAAGACAGTAAAGTTTGAAGCACCTGGTGAACCGCCATTCATATTTCAGGGCGATTATAACCTTGTCCCAACTCAAGTGATTTCTTATATGAGGGCTAGGCGATTACTCTCTAAAGGTGCTAGGGGATTTCTAGCCTTGATTAGAGACACTTGAGTCTCGGAACCCAGTATTGAAACAATTCCAATGGTGAGTGAATTTATGGATGTGTTTCTCGAGGAGTTGCCTGGTATCCCTCTCGAGAGAGGGAGATTGAGTTCTACATTTATCTAGTTTCAGACACACAGCCGATCTCTATTCCTCTATACCATATGGCACCGATAGAACTTAAGGAAATTAATAGAACAATTACAGGATCTTTTGAACAAGGATTTTATTTGGCCGAGCACCTCTCCTTGGGTGCTCTAGTGTTATTTGTAAAGAAGAAGGATGGGAGTATGCAACTGTGTATAGATGACCAGCTACTCAATAAAGTAACTGTCTGAAATAAATATCCGTTGCCCCATATAGATGACTTGTTTGATCAACTTCAAGGGCCGACATGTTTTTCAAAGATAGACTTAAGATTCGGATACCATCAACTGAGGATCAAATTCGAGGATATTCCAAAGACAGCTTTTTGGACAAGATATGGACATTATGAATTTTTAGTTATGTCCTTCGGGTTGACCAATGCTCCAGCTGCATTCGTAGATCTAATGAATTGGGTATTCAAGGCATTCTTGGACCGATTCGTAATTGTGTTCATCGATGATATTTTAGTATACTCTAAGAGCAGCGAGGAGCATGAGTTACATTTACAACTAATATTACAGACTTTGAGGGAGCATTAGCTATATGCAAAATTCTCTAAGTGCAAATTTTGGTTGGATGGAGTGGCTTTCCTTGGA
Organism: Thlaspi arvense; assembly: GCA_911865555.2. Classification (NCBI taxonomy): domain Eukaryota; kingdom Viridiplantae; phylum Streptophyta; class Magnoliopsida; order Brassicales; family Brassicaceae; genus Thlaspi; species Thlaspi arvense. The sequence goes on along the minus strand of CAJVSB020000566.1, from coordinate 21,267 downwards.
CACATATTTTCCAAGAAAGGAATAATGGTTGATGAGAGTAAGGTCTAGGCAGTGCAGCAATGGCCTACGCCTAAATCTGTTATTGAGATTCATAGCTTTCTAGGCCTTGTTGGATATTACCGTCGATTTGTGAAAGACTTCTCAAAAATTGCAGTGCCTTTAACTCAACTGACACAGAAGAATGTAAAGTTCCAATGGATGATGCTTGTGGAAAGGGTTTTCAGGAACTAAAAGACTATCTGACTTCTACTCCAGTGTTAGCATTACCACCGAGGTTAGGAGGATTTTCAGTTTACTTTGATGCTTCCAGAGTTGGTCTAGGATGTGTGTTGATGCAGAATGATCGTGTCATAGTATACACATCTAGACAACTTAAGAAGCATGAGTAGACCTAGCCCACTCATGACTTGGAGTTAGCGACTGTTGTGTTCGCACTAAAGATTTAGTGACATTATCTGTATAGGGAGCTTTGCAAAATCTATACCGACCATCAGAGTTTGAAATATATCTTCCAGCATAAAGATTTGAATCTCAGCTAGAGGAGATGGATGAAGTTGATTAAGGATTATGATTGCACCATCTTATACCATCCTAGGAAGGTCAACGTAGTCGTTGATGCTTTGAGCAGAAAGTCTATGGAGAGTTTAGCTCGTATTGCTCCAGCTAGACAACCGCTAGTAGAGGAGGTACATGGATTAGAGAGAGGGGGTATACAGCTCCAGATAAGTCCATCTAGAGTATTATTAGCTCATCTGCAAGCTTAGTCGTCCCTACTCAAGCTTATAAAGACAAGTTAGGATAGAGATGCTAAGTTGCTGAAGCTTAAGGAAAAAGTTCAAGCAAGACGACGCATAGAATTTGAGTTTGATGTCGAGGAAGTTTTGAGATGTAATGCTCGTATTTGTGTTCCAGACATTGGTGATCTGAGGAGAGTGATCTTGGAGGAGGCTTATAACTCCAAGTATACAATGCATCCCATTTCTACCAAGATGTATCAAGATTTAAAACAATTGTACTGGTGGGAAGGGATGAGCGAGATGTCACAAATTTTGTGTCTAGATGCTTGACTTGTCAGCAGGTAAAAGCTGAGCATCAGAGGCTAGTTGGTTTACTTTAGCAAATTGAAATACTGGAGTGGAAGTGGAGAAGATCACTATGGACTTTGTGATAGATTGCCTCGCACATTTAGGGGATTTGATTCTATCTGGGTGATAGTCGATTGGTTGACTAAGTCAGCCCACTTCTTCCCGGTGAAGATGAAGTATGATACCCCTCGATATGCTTAGTTGTATATTGATGAGATAGTGCGACTCCACGGGTACTTGTCTCTATCATCTTAGATCGAGGGCCTTAGTTTACATCTTGATTTTGGAAGGCTTTTTATGAGGCCCTAGGTACTCGATTGGATCTTAGTATAACATTTCACCCTCAGACAGACAGACAGCTCGAGAGAACGATACAGATTTTAGAAGACATGTTAAGAGCCTATATCATGAATTTTGGAGGAAACTGGAGTCAATACTTGCCATTGATCGAGTTTGCTTATAATAACAGTCACCAGGCAAGTATTTAGATGGCACCCTTTGAGGCTTTATATGGGCGGCGTTGTAAATCTCTAGTTGGATGGTTTGAGACCGAGAAGCTAAGCTTCTAGGTCCAGACTTGGTACAGGATTCGATGAATAAAGTTTAATTAATCCGATAGAAATTGTTAGCCACTCAGAGCTGACAAAAAGCCTATGTCGATCAGCACCGTCGGGAGCTGGAGTTTGCAGTGGGTGATCATGTATTCTTAAAAGTTTCACCCTTTAAAGGTATTATAAGATTCAATAAAAAGGAAACCTTAGTCCCCTATATATCGGTCCATTCGAGATATTAGAATGGGTTGGTGCGGTGGTGTATCAATTGGCCCTTCCTCCTGAGTTCTCTACAGTACATCCTGTATTCCATGTATCTATGCTTCGTAAATACTTTCCCGATCAGTCACATGTTTTGACACCGCAGGAAATACAGTTAAATACCGATTTGTCATATAAGGAGGAACCCTTAGCAATCATCAATCGACAGGTTAAGAAACTGAGGACTAAAGAAATTACGTCTGCGAAAGTTTTATGGAGGCATCACTCAAAGGAGGAAGCGACATGGGAGTTTGAGGAGATTGTGCGCTCAAAATACCCTCATTTATTTCAAGCATAAGGTTAGTTAACTTTCTAACATTTAAATTTGGGGATGAATTTCTTTTAAGGGGGAAGATTGTAAAGCCCAAAAAAAAAAAAAGATCCTAACATTATAGAGATCTGAACATTTATAACGTTCGGATTGGGTGTTTAAAGAATTGATTCAACCACTTAAATAAAAAATTAACCCTCAAGGTTGTTATAAACAGACCGATTGAACCTTGAGAACAAGAAATTCCATACAATTTTAGAAAAATTCTTATTAATTGTTTGTTCTTTGTTCGGGAAATCTATCCACCACACCGATTGATTTTTGAGTGGAAGATCAAGAATTGGAGGCTTGTTGGCTCCATTAAACCGACTGTGGATCTCACTTGGCCATTCCGATTTGGGTGAAAGCTTCCATCTCAAATTTTGGCTAGAATTTTAGGTAGATTCTTGAATCGGTGCATTCAGTTGTTCTGCAAATAATCAGGTCAAGAAAAACTGACCCGGTTTCTTCCGGGTCGGGGCTGGTTAGTGGGCTCTGGCTGTTGCTGGGTATATGAACTGGGCCGGGCTAGATGGTTTGGGCCAAATGAAAGATTATTGGGTTGGACCATGATCAGTGGGCAAGTCCAGACTAGTGAACAGGCTTGGGTCATAGGACCGGCCCAAGGAAATAATTAAATAAACAAAATAACAAAAATTAGAAAAATTGCCAAAAAATAAGGAAATGGCCGATTCAAGCCCTTCTAGACTAGTTCTTGGCCAGCTCAAGGTACCAAAACGAAGGAAATTAAATTATGTACTTGGTTTGTGGCTATTTCAAGAGTAAACCGGCCAGTTCAATGGTGAACCAGCCGGTCCAATGTTAAGGAAATTAATAAAAAAATTAGAAAATCACCGGTTCAACATATCTATAACCGTTCAGGGCAAACACTAACTGGTCCAATGGTTCTAAGTCCGGTTCATTGACTTTTATGGTCAGTTCAATATATTTCAAGGCTGGTTCAATGGGTATAAGATCGGTTCAATAGGTTCTATGGCCGATTTAAGGGATTTAAGGTTGGTTTAATGGCTTTTTAAGATCGGTTTAATGGATTTATGTATTGGTTCAGCAGTTTGTCACTGGTTTAGTGAGATTTATGTTCGGTTCAATATGTAGCAAGTCTGGTTTAATGTTGTATGGGTTTTGGGTAGCTCTATTCATGGTTCAAGTTCGAATTGTGAATCAGCCGGCCCAGACTGGAAAAAAAATGGGACCGGATCGGACCGGCAATATCTAGTCTGGTTCGGTTCTAAACCGTGATGGTTCGTGGTCCGGTTAGGGTTCACCTTTTTTTATAACCTGAACTAGAACCGTGAAGGAACCGGTAAACCAAAACTGGGAATGAACCGTGAACCGTGAACTGGAACCGTGAATGAACCGTGAACCAGAACCGGTAATGAACCGTGAACCGTGAAATATTTAGTATTTTAAAAGTTTAATTTTTATTATTTAAATTTTTTTTATTTTTCATTTAAAGTTAAAATGAAATACATTGTACATAGGGGTGTGCAAAACCAAACCAATTAACCAAACTAATTTTTAAAATTTGGTTTGGCTTTTTTAAATATAGTTTGGTTTGGTTTGGATTAAAAAAATAATTCAAAATTATGATTTGGTTTGGTTTAAAAACCAAATTAAACCATTCTAAACCAAAAACTAAAATTTTAAAAATATTTTTGTTTTATAAAAAAATACACACACGTACATATATTTATATGAACATATATGTGTGTGTACACAAACACACATACATACATACATACTTATATATACACACACACGTATAAATTTTATCCATTCATATAAATATAAATATATATACATGTATATATATTTATATTATATATAAATATATACATATATATATACACACACACATGCATGCACACACACATGTAAATATATATATGTAGGTATGTACATACGTATACATATATAAATAGGTAAATATATGTATTTATGTATTTATGCATACACACACAAACACGTACATATTTCTATATATTTATGAATATATATATATGTATATGTTTATATATACATATACACGAATATATATGTTATGTATATATATATATACAAATATATATACATATATATACATACGCATACTAAAATTTTAAGTTTAGTTTGGTTTGATTTATAATTAAATTAGATTGATTAGTTTTAAAGTATTAAAACCAAAAACCAAAACCAAACCCAATTATCAAAAACCAAACTAATATTATGGTTTATATATACCCATATGTATGTGTACGCGCACACACATACATATATATTTTTATGTTTATATGAGTATACACACACACACACATGAATATATACATATATGTATGTATGTATGTATATATACAAATATATACACACACACATATATTTTTATGTTTATATGAGTATATATATATACATGCATATATATACATATTTGATAATGAAAAATTAAATAAATAATTTATTTAAAGTATTAAACAAAAAATCAAAAAACCAAACCAAATTATCAAAAATCAAACCAAAATTGTGGTTTGCACACCCCTAATTGTATGCAATAAAGATTAGAAGAGTCATGAGTTCCATCCATTAGTCAATAAATTAAAATAGCTAATTTATATATATACAAAAAGAAAATTTATTTTCCAATGTTTAATAGTTTAAATAAATTAGAAAATAGATTATTTAAAAAATTTCAAATGATTTATAAGTTAATAAATAATTTTTTTTGGTAAAATCAAATTGAACTGAACTGAACCATGAATGAACCAGAATTGAACCGAACCGGAATTGAACTATTAATGAACCGTGAATGTACTGAGAACCGAACTGTGAACGAACTAGGAAATGAACCGTTAATGAACTGGGATGAACTGGAACTGGAACTGTGAACGAATCGGCTCAGAACCGTAAACCGGCCCGGAACCGGTATGAACCGTAATCGGAACCAGACCGGCTTTCAAGCTTCCAGCTCCGTTCATATTTTTCTGGATCGGAACTGGCGTTCCAGTTCATATTTTTCTGGATCGGAACCGGCGGTCCGGCTGGGTCAAGGCCTGTGAACAAGGCTAGGTTCAGGACTTTAAAATTCCCGAAATGGCTTGAAACATGGAAACTAAGCATATGGTTAGATTTTTAGGGGGAAGTTAGTCTTTAATTAACTTTGAGATATATTACGTTATAACATGAGTATTTTGATTATTATTAATTGGTTGACTTTCGAGGAACCAAACTATAAAAGCTCGAATTTCGTGATTCTCGGTTTTTGTGAGTAATATTATATATTTATATGTTTTAAATACTGTTATACTTGTTTAAATTCCTGTTTTTACATAAATTGAAAATTTATTTTAGTTATTATCCAGTTGAACTTAAATTGTTAGAAAAGTTACGAGGGATGTATAGGTAATTTTCTGATTTGTTGGAAAAACTTTTGAATTTCTGACTTCAAGTAATGATATATGTTTAAGACTTTGAAAAATTGTAACTTTCTCTGTTAAAATCTGATAAATGATTTTAAGGGAGTATCGTACTGTTAGAACACTGTAATTAACGACAATAGGCGTTAGATTGAGTGCACTTTGGCCTGTATCCCCAGCGAGTAGAAGTGGTGCTAAACTATCATGTGTGGCTGATGTGATAAGCCTGTTTATTGATTACTGGCATACTGCAAGTCACCATCTTGATATATGTATATCGGCACACTATGAGGTTGCCGTCCTATTTCTGTTTAGTTCTCGATGTCGAACTCCCTGACTTGTGTAATTTGAAAACTATGATTTTTATGCTACAAATACCTGATATATGTCTCTTGTCATATAAATATGTATTATTATTTATTGAGTCAATAGACTCATTATTTTATTTTTCAGACTCAGGTTTTACCTTACTGACATTGGTTTTCGTGCTTCTAGTTGACTTTGTTTCAGAGTATAGTAGTCAGTTCCTGTTTCCTTCTAACATACTATTTAGTTTTAGTGCACTCTAAGATCACAGATAGGGTTTCAGTTGTAAAGACATGGTTTGGTATTTTGTTTTGTATTTTAGACTTTAATTTAGAAAATTGTGATTTTTCGTATTAAGTCTTGTACCTAAAAGGCTTGCAGGGTTGGGATTCGTTCTGACCCTAGCACCGATCATGGACTCAACTATTGGGTCGTGATAATCGTAGTCTCTAGTCTCTTATAAGCCAGGATCTCTCCTGTGGTTTATCGATATGGAATTCGCCTAAAGGTGTCACACACACTCCCTTTTGGGATGTCATATACAACCCCCTTCTTTGAGACATCACATACATCCCCCTCTTTGGGACTTAGCGAGAACTTCCCTTTGAAGTGTCACATGCACCCCCACATTGGGATTAGCATCCTAGTTGAGATTTGCCCAACCACCGTTCAAGATTGCACGTGGAGTGACTCTGATACCATTTTGACGGTCTGAGACTACTAGCCCTAGGAATTTATTAAGCCTGAACCATTGACCCAAAATGTTTAAGTCCAAGTTGTTCAATAGTAGTCTCTAGTATCTTATAAGCCCAGAATCTCTCCCGTATTTTGTCAATGTGAGATTTGCCTAAGGGTTCACACACACTCCCCCTTTGGGATGTCACATGTTGGATAATATTTTTTCTAATTCATGTTTTCTAAAAACAAGAGTCAATGGGAGAATGAAAGTGGAAAATAAGAAATAATATTGTTTTCAAAAAGAAGTTACAATGAGAAATGTTATTTTCTAACGAATGTAAGCAAGGAAATTTATTTTAAAATTTTTTAATAAATTATTGAAAAAAATTACTGAAGCTTTTTAAGTTTTAGCTATTTGAAACATAATTAAAAAATAAAAAAATAAAAACATAAGACAAGAAAATATGAACTTTACCAAACAAGGCCGAAGGATTACCTGGATTTCTGCTGACACGTGTTGTAGGGCCTCCATATACAGTGGCAGGAGGGCTCTGGCCTTGGCCTACTGCAGAAGGCCCTGAAAGCGATCCATGTGGGTGCCTACCCATTTGGGATCGATCATGCCCAGCTAAAAACAAATAATTGAATTAAGACCACGAAAATCTTTTCAAGAAGAAAAAGATAATAAGATCACAAAATTTATATATAATATAGAACTATAAAAGCTCAAAAGTTGAAGGATTAATACATAAATACTGAGAGAACAAAATAGGGAAGTGACTTACTGACAACGGTAAAAGCCAATCTTCGGGATGTTGTTAATGGCAGGACGCAGATGATTACAACAAAGGCGATGCAGACAAAGCGGGTAAGGGCTTTGAAAGTCATTGTTGCAAGTCTAAAAAGGACTTTTCTTTGTTTAGTGTTCTTTGCGAATACGATTAGCTATTAGTGATGGTTGCGACTGTGAATGCTCTTGCTGCTCAAACGTCTCTTATATAAAGGGAAAAATGCAACTTACGGGAGTGGAGCACAAGGCGGGGCCATTAAAGCGTATCAATGGCGCTGCCTTTTTTATTTAAAAAAAAAAATTGTTGTTGAAGAGTAAATTCATGTAAATGAGTTTAGAAAAAATAAATGGGAAAATTAGCAAGCATGTTAGCTTGGTATAATTTATAACCCAAATGAATATCTTTGTAATTAATGACTCAAAAAAATTAAAATGAAAAATATTGATGTAAAAAATAATTTGATTTTTTAAAATATCATTCCATACTTTTACACATAAATTACAAGAATAAATTTATAAAATTACAAATATAATAAATAAAATTTATAAAATTATAATATATTTTGTAAAAAAACTACATATGTAAAATTATATCAAGTTTTATAAAAATATATTATAATTTTATAGATTCATAAAATTAGATTGATAAAAATGACATCAAGTTTTGAAAAATATATTTATAATTTTACAGATTTATACTTGTAATTTTATAAAAAAAAATTTATAATTTTACAAATCTGTAAGTTATAAATTATAAATGCATTTTAGAGAAATATGTTTACAATTTTACAGATTCATATTTAGATTTTATAGAAATATATTTTATAATTTGAAATTCATCCTTATAATTTTACAAATCTATAAGTTATAATTTACAAATATAGTTCACAGAACCATGCTTATATTTTACTGATTATATAAGTTATCTCCCAATCGCGGGCTTGGCTGGGCCTGCCTCAAGCAGGTTAATACACAGCACCTACTTTGCAGGTGTTACTGATTTTCAGAAAATGTTAAAAAAAATTAGTAATAATTATAAAAGTATTCAAATATAAGAGTTAAAAATGTTTGTAAATTTTACTAAAAATATAAAAAATAAATAGATATTTGGTAAAATAGTTTTAGTAATTATTTATTATGTTAAAAAGCTTAAATTATCCATTCCTTTAAAACGTAATATATATATATATATATAGTAAGTCTATTTGGATTGTAAATATAATTTTGAAATTATTAAGAAAAATATAAAAATAATAATATTAATAATTTACTTTTTCTTAAATTCTAATTTAATTTTTTATTTAATCAAAATAAATAAAATTGAACAATAATAAAAAAATTGAAATTTTGTATAAATTATTAATAATTTATATAATTAACTTTATATAAGCTATTAATAATTTTTAAACCTAATTCCTCACAATTTCCTATCAAATATAATTTTGTTTCTAATCTAAAAATATAATTTGCTTATTTTTGGACTCTAATTTAATGTTTGATTTAATCAAAATAAATAATTGTACAAAAATAAAAAAAAAATAAAATTCTACTAGATAAATTGCAACATAAAATAAAACTGTCTACGTTTTTATTTACCAAAGACAAAATGGGAACTAAATATTATATTGGGGTATATTTATCTAATAATATTTGAAATTATTTATATATATGCTATTAGTCATAAGAAATAAGTTTTTTATGTGCTTTTACTTCTATTTATTTTTACTTGAAATTTAGATAAAAGAAATCAAAGCATGCAACCCAAACAAAACATTTTATTGCTAAAGCTAATAACTACTAAAAAAATAATATGCAGAAAAAGGCCGTACTAATGGAATTGAAAGAACTCAAGTTTATTCCATCAGTGATATAGAGCTAGTTGCTTAGGATCCTTTTACAGTAAGGACCTAGGTGAAAGAATTAAGGGTCTAAGGGTTAAAAATTATAAGTCTTTTTTGAAGAAAGGACCTAGGTGGAACAATTAGAAGTTCCAGGGCAGAACTTGAAAAGTTCAGGGACCAGAATACAAAACTTAAAGAATCGAGGAACCAAAGTGCAAAATCACACTTTTGGTCATCATTTTCCTCACGCAGAAGCCCTAGCTACTGCCATTGCTGACTTGATCTGTGACAATCCAAAGTAGACCAGAGTCGATCTGCGATGATCCGAAGCAGACCAGAGCCGATCCAAAGTAGACGGAGCTGATCCGTGATGAGCCAAAGCAAACGGAGCCGATCCAAATCCCAAACATAAAGAAACCAAGACATAGCACGATCTAGTTCGATGCATAAAGAAGACGATCTAGTTTGACAGATCCAGCTCACCAAATCCAATCTGAGACACCGTTGACTCTCAAACCGAATCCTGCAGATTTGAAACAGCAGCAGCCCGATCTAGTTAGAAAACACAAACACGCAACCCACTCTGTAGAAATGAGATCAGATCTGAGATGTCCAATCAGCAAATCAAAATCCATCCAATTTAGACCCGACTACTACAGACCAATCCATTTTAGACCCAATTGCACTCAACTACTGCGGACCGGTCCGATTGAACAGATCAACTGAAACCATCACCAAAGTAGAAGAAGAACGGATGAATCAACTCTACCAATGATCTGAAACAAAAAAGAAAATCTAGAAACCCACCAAGCCAAACTTGATTTGCAGATCCAAATTAGCGAAAGACCCAATCTACATAAGTAAGCTTCAGATCTGTAGAGGGCCGACCCGATCTATAGAAGAAAACTCTAGATTTGCGAAAGCCAATCCAATTGCAAAAGACCTAAATACTACTCCGACTCGTTAAAATAGGCCAATCCGAACCGACCTGCTTGAACCAGTCACACCCGAACTCGTTTGACTCGGCTCGGCTTGATTGAATCGATCTGACTCGACCCGACTGAACCAGGTTGACCTGAACTGGACCACTTGAACTGGCTAAACCGAACCGGCTAGAATTGAACCGGCAAAACTGAACCAGACTATCCAAAACACCTAGAATTGAATGGCCTTCTCTAGTTTTGTACAACCCGTTATTCCTCGATTTGATGGTCATTATGACCACTAGAGCATGTTGATGGAGAATTTCTTGATATCTAAAGAATATTGGTGGGTAGTTAGTGAAGGTATTACAGAACCTTCATCCAAAATCAAAGTGGGATTGAGCCATCAACTCCAATAGTGTTAACAGCCATCCAAAAGACAGAATTTGAGAGTTTAAAGCTGAAATACCTAAAGGCCAAGAACTATCTCTTACAAGCAATAGATTGAACAATCTTGGAGACCATACTTAACAAGGAGACTTCAAAAGACATATGGGACTCCATGAAAAAGAAATATCAATGCTAATCAAGGGTGAAGCATGCACAGCTTTAGGCCTTAAGACGAGATTTTGAGATTCTCGAGATAAAAGGCGGTGAGTCCATTACGAGTTATTTTTCTCGAACCATGTAGATTGTCAACAAGATATAGTTTCAAGAAAAAAGATGCATGATGTCACCATTGTTGAAAAAAATCCTGTGCTCCCTAACACCAATGTATGATTTTGTTATCTATTCTATTGAGGAATTTAAAGATCTTGATGTACTGTTAGTTGATGAACTCCAAAGCTCCCTCTTGGTGCATGAACAAAAGTTACACTAAAGTTCAACTAAGGAGGAACAAGCCCTTAAAATCTATACTTCTACTCAATCCTCAAACTCTAGAGGAAGAGGCCGAGGAAGAGGAAGAGGCAGAGGTAAAGGAAAAGAAGGATAGGGTTCTAGAGATGGAGATAAACAATAGAATAGCATTCCAAAACCAACAACATCCAAGACAAAGGCAGAGGCAGAGGACGACATAACAAATCGAAGGTTGAATATTATAGATGTCACAAATTTGGCTACTACAGTTATAATTGCTACACCAAACTGCCTAACAACAAAGAAAGAGGGGAGAAAACAAACTTTACAAAATAACATGAATAGCAGTATGATGTTGAGACTATTCTATTATCCACCCATATCACAAATCCATCAGAATAAGATGTTTGGTATGTGGACACGGGATGCAACAATCACATGTGTGGAAGCAAGTCATTTTTCTCAAATTTAAATGAAAGTTTTCAATCAACTATTTTTGGTGATAACTTTGATACCACTAATGGAATAAACTTGAGTTCTTTCAATTCCATCAGGTACTTTGATTATTTTATGCATTTTCCCTTTTATCACTTCATTTTCGTAAATTTCTTTATTTATTTCTTGTCTTTTACTCTCTTAATATCGAACTTCTAAATTCGATTTTTTAAAAAAATATCCAAATTCTCGATTACTTAAGCCCATATGATGACCCGGATTCCTTTCTTAGTTTTGTATCAACAAGTGAAATACCCAAAAAAAAAAGAGAAATAGAATATTAATTTGGGATAATTAGTAAAAAGGTAATTTAAAAAATAATAATTACCCTTAAGGCCATATTTTGAAAATATTTCCAAAAAAGACCCTGAAGGATAAATAATTCCAAAAAAGGATATATCCCAAAAGTATTCCCACTTAAGGTATTTTCTAATACCCAAAATACCCTTATCCCGCCAAAATCCCCCCTCTAGCCCGATGGTCATCCCTCCTGCTCCATCAACGTTTTTCGGCGATCCCAGCCTCCAGCTTGCTTTGGCGATCCCACCCACCGATCCTCGCATTCTCTTTTTCTTCACTTTCTCCTCCTCCTTCCTGCGTTGCTCTCGAACTAAGCTTAACCTTTGATTTCTATCAAGTGAACAAGCTTTCTTCAGCAATTTTCCCGCACATTCAGTGATGTTTCGGTGATCTTCCTTCGCCATCTTCTCGCATGATCGAGCTTCATTCTTTAACCTATAAGTCTACGTTCAAGCTTCGTGCTGCTATCAAGCTTCGTTCTGTGATATTCCTTATTTTACTTGCTTTAGGCCTTGCTGCTTTTCAGCTTATAATTTTGCTTACTGCTTCTTACATTGGGATCATATCTTGGTTCTTGCTTTTGCTTATACCTTGTTCTTCTCTTCTTGTTTTCTGAAAGCTTTTCTAATCGACATTGCAACTGCTCAACCTCCTAGTCCAAGCTTGTTGGTTGTAACATTCCCTTCACTATGATGGGTGATTCGGCAAACATGCATCTGAGAAGTGACAAGCATTCATTTGATCGTTTACAAGTAATATATCTGTGAAGCTATAACAATGCAGCTGTACTACAATTTGTTTGTTATATTACAATCGGAAATATGTCCTGTTCAGTCATCTACCTGTTAATTTACAATCAATGATCTGCATTTTATAGCCAGCAAATAGTGTGCACATTATTGAATATCTTGTTTTACACTCGCCATCTGTTTTTGTACAGTCGTTCATATGTAGCTTCAATCTTTCTTACAATCACGCACCTGTTGTTTTGCTTCTGATTTTTTAAGCGACCCGTTTGTCGAATTAGAGAAACCCGTCTCTTTACATCTCGATTATTGCTTTACACTCAGCCATCTGTTATTTTACAATCATGCATTTGTTAATTCACTGTCCCCTATTCATCATTTTATACATATTTTCTTTTATAGTCACCCTATTTGTCTCATTGCACATATGCATATGTTATTTTACAGTCCTCTATTTGTAAACGCATGCTTGTTATAGTATAGATCTGGATGTTTATATTCACCAATTTGTATTTTATCAGTTATTCATCCATTGGTTTACATCATTGATCTATGTTTTTATAATCATGAATCTGTTGTTTTACATTATTTCTTGCATGGTTACAATTTATGCCTGCTCCTTCTTCTACAGAAAATGGATGGTATATACTGCTATTGCCATATGGATGGTGAAATATTAATTGTCAATAGCACCATTGAGTATAAGGGTGGTCGGACTATTGGCGTGAATATTCCTTATGGTATAACGTTTCCAAAATTTAAAGACATGTTGAATGAAGCTTTTGAGTTTGACTTGGGGAATCGCCCCATACAATATACAGTCAGATTCAACCAAACGAAGCTGATTGATCTATTTTTTGACAAAGGCACGGCAGACCTCTTAAAAAATAACAAAAACTCTAGAATTGTGTATATTCTTACCAGTCTTTTGTGAGAAGGTTCAAATCAATCTAACCGGGTGATACCAAGTATAAGGTATCCTTATTTAATGTTGTTTATTTGATTACAATGTCCTTGAATTTAGAAGCTGTTATTTTATAATAAGTTCTATCTATTACATTTGTAATTTTACAATTAGGGAACTATTATTCTACACTCATTTATGTGTTATCTTACGTTATGATATCTGTTCATTTACAATGTTGTATCTCTTTATTATTAACCTACAATCCATTTTTGTTTATCTTATTTCAATCATTCTAAATTACTCTTACTTGGTTAATTGCAGCAGCAGCTCAGGATTAACATGCAGCCAAGTATGTTAGCATTTGGATAATTTGCCTTCATCCTCTATGGGTGATTTGCCCTCCTCATCATCCATGCCAACATTTGCCTCCATGCAGTATGCAGTTGTGATTACTGGAATAGGGCGAGCTTTTGAAAGTGCTAAAGAGTTGAGAGTTGCGCTATACAAGTTTAGCTTGGCGCATGGATTTGACTACAAGTTTCTGCGAAATTCTTCTTGTAGGATACATGTTCAATGCAAGGCTGAGGGATGTCATTAAGAGTTAATTGCCAGTGGAATTCACAATGTGGATATGTTGATTGTTCAGACCTATGAAGGCAACCATAGTCACTCGGCCCAAGATTTGATCAATGTCCACCATCGGTGGAATGCTAAATTGTTGGTGTCAATTGTCAAGAATAAATTCTCAAGATTTCTCGACACAACTCCTAATGCACTTCGTGGTGAGTTCTTCAGTGAGCATGGAATAAATTTGACATATAAACAAGCATAGAAATGCAATGAAAGATCAATTACAGAGCTGCATGGAGATCCTCTAGAGTCATACATGCTGATTCCATAGTTTGTCAAAAGCTTCAGTAGATAGACCCCAGCACGGTGGCAGTGTGGGAATGCTCCAAAGATAAGAGATTTGAGCGTCTATTTGTTGCGTATGGCTGCTCATTGGGAGGATTTCAGAATGGATGTGGACCTTTGTTGTTCATTGACAGATGTCATTTGACTGGTCCTTACAGGGGAACACTACTATCTACAAATGCAATTGATGTGGATAATGACCTGTATCCATTTGCACACGGCATTGTGTTTGGGAAACATTAGATGAGTAGAGCTGGTTTTTGTTAAAAGTGAAGGAGGTGGTAGGAGCAGTTGACATCACCATAATTTCAGACTAGCACGAATCAATAAAAGGTGTAGTTGGCTCAGTATTAGGACATTCTTGCCATGGCTTTTTTTACAGGCATATAAAGGAAGCTTTTTCAGCGCAAGTAAGGAAGCATTGCCGATGTATCAAGAGAGCCAAAGATGATGCACTGTACATGTTGGACCAAGTGGCATATGCTAGAGCTGATTATAAATACAATCATGCCATAGATAATTTACAGCGATTTTTAGCCGAGCTTGCAAGTTGGGTGGAAAATAGCTCGGATGTGGACAAGTGGGCATTGTCAAAATTCCCTCGCATGCGATGCGACAAGATAACTACCAACATTGCCGAGTCCTACAATGCTTGGGTTGTAAAAGAGAGGGGCCACAACCTATTTCAGTTCATGAAGGAGCATTACGAGAAACTCGCCATGAAGCTTGTTTGGGCTAAGGAAGATTTGTTGAATTGGAAGAATGGTGTGGCCCAAAAAGCGGAGAAGAGATTATTGGGGAATGTCCAGGTTTGTGCCGTATGAATGCACTACAGTATGGTTAGCACGAGTATAGGATACAAACCAAAACACACGACATTACTATGGACGTGCATCATCGGTTGTGTTCTTGTAAAGAATGTCAGATGTGTGGGATACCTTGTAGCCATGCTTGTGCTGCAATAAAAACTACGAAGGGAAATGTATATACTTTTCTAGATGAATGTTACAGCCAAGCAATGCAAGCAAGGAACTATGAACATACAATACTACCGGTTGACATAGCCAACGTGCTAGATTTGGAGCACATACCAACTGAAATTTGGTTGACATATGAATTCATACAGCCACTTCTGACATCAAATCCACTAAGCAGGCCACATAAGAAGCATAGGGAGTTGTAATTCAGCAACAAACAGCAATATTATTGCTTGCGATGCTTCCAAAGTGGTCATAATTGTAGCACCTGTAAAAATCCAAGCCCATGTGATGGAGATATGAATGGGTATTTAAAATTGTAATTGTTTACACTTGTGTAATTGTAATTGTAATTGTTTTGATTTGGCCAACAAGTGTAATTGTCTACAATGCTGAATTAATAATTTGCAGACGAATCTGTTATTTGTGAAAGTTTACATTCAATTATCTATTTCCTTACAATCCTCTATCAGTTATTTTATATTCTGTCAACGATTTTATTACAAACATTGATTAGTTATTGTATATTACAATCAGATAGGTGGCCATTTACAATCACTAAATTGGTGTTTTATGATCGATCATCTATTTTATTATTATAATCATCTAGGGAAGTATGATGTGACATTTGCCGATTGTTTTATGTAACATAGGATCTATATTGGCTCCAAGATGCTCATGCACTTTAGGGGCTTGTGTTGGCCGAAACTATCATCAAACTTTGCGAATGATCTGTTTCTTGCAATTGGCAAGTTGTTTTCTTACAATAGGTTGTCGTTTTCGTTATAACTAGCGTCTAGTGAAATTCCCTTCATTATTCACGAGCGTGTTTGTGCTGGTATTGCTACTTACATAAACACATAGCTAAACATAGTAGACAAACAGAGTAGAGCAACAATTGCAACATTTCTATGCAACCAGCGAGGACATGTGCTACCTACTGAGGTTTTATAAGTACTGAGAGTATTCAGGAAAGAACAGAGGGGACGAATGTAAAATAACGAATCCAATCTGGTTAATGACCGTAAATTAACAGATGTATAATTGCAATAGACAAAAATAACAATACAGTTGTTGGTTCACACTCTCCCACCTGTCCTCATCTATTACTTTACAATCACACATGTAATTTTCACCCATTTCTCCACTAAATTTCATGCATCTGTTATTTCGCAAGTAATCAATTGTTGTTTTACAATCGTTGTCCGTAATTCTACAATCACTCATCTATATTTGTAATGTCACGTCTCTATTCTACTTTCAAAAATCATGCATGTCATCATACATCCGACATTTTACAATTATATATCTGTGTTCTTATAATTGATTATCTGTAATTTCACATTCCGTAATCCGTTAAATTTGACTTAACTCTTTGTATTTCTTCTATAATTTTGCATCCTAAAGTCTTTCTTCTTACAACTAAAATCTTAAACTTCATGATCACCGTCTGTCTTGTTACAAGCATTTGTTTGATGGAGTCATTCATGGTTTGTTTTACAATCAATCATCTGTTCTCTTACAGTCAGGTATTTATAATTTCACTCCACGCATGTGTTTTCTTACTCTCACGTGTCTTTGTTCTAGTTTCTTACATCTATGGCTACAAGGCAGACAACCTTCTTATGTTTGGTTACAATGGAAGATATTTTATTACAATTGTGAAACTATTATTTTGCAATCTAATATTCGTTTTATTACAACCGTTGTACGATTCCAAGTATCCCTTGCACTTCCGACACTGGGTGTAGCATCACTGAACCATGAATGAAGTAATTGGAACATGACAGATATGAAATGGTTGAATAACAGCCATGTGATTGTAATATAACTACATGGAGAGGTACAAGATGCTCCCATTTCTGATTGTAGTGTCATTACATGGTGTTCCAGTTGGCCATCGAAACCTATAATGTCATTGGGCATCCATCAATAAGTTACCGAGTATCTCTGAAGCTAGAGTTGTAATTGAGGTTCAAATGTGGGGGCCAAATGTGAATTGACTTTTCCGGTACAAGTAGTGACCTCAAAAGTTTTCCGTGTCACCTCCGCTTTTCTTGAGCCCGATCACATCGAACTTATCGCTACATAAGCTCATTTGCTTCCTTTTTACCGAGTGCTCGACGTAGCCAGCAGCGACCGACCGACCGACTGACTGACAACCCATCTTGTGAAAAATGAGCGTCTCAGCACCATCAAGCTTCTATCCACCCACCTTTGCTTTCCAAGGACGATCGAGCTATCAATGATAACCACCCTTCGAGTAGGGACTATTGTGAATGTAAGTGATGGTTTTGGTTGTCGACATTGATCGTTCATGTGGACCCGCATGGGCTTTTATTTAGTTGATGCTTAGTTTGTGAGCACGACCATTGCATTGACTGTTCACGTGGAACTGCTTACAGTGTATTTCTATATTTATTTATTTTTTGTAAAGCATTTATGTTCAATGGTGAGTAGATCAGTTAGGTCTTACTATCACCTACCTGTTTGTTTACAATCGTCTAAGTGTTTTCATATATCTTACTTCTAGTCAGATGGTTGTTTACAAGACAATTGGTTTGGTTACAATGATACAACCATGGTCTGACAATGCTCTACTTTGTTTTGCTTTGCAGCATGCACAAAAAAGGCTAGTTCATTCTAGTGCAACTGAAGGGTGGCAAACTGAAACGGGTCACCGGCTTAAATCTCTTTAGATAGAAGTTCATCAAAGACAACAAAGAGAGGTACGATCAGATTTTGTCCATCGCGAGGCATCGTGCCATGTGGATGCATGGATGGCGTTGTCCTCCGATGAGAAGGTGGAATATAAGATATCTACCAAAAGAAAGTGAGAAGCTGATATAGAGAATGCGGGCATCCTACCTAGGCAAAAAGATGCCAGAAGGGGGCATTCCGTAAGTTAGACATTTTTTGTTACATTATATGTTAATTGGAGTATTGCAAGCATGCATTTTGAAGTGTGCACTTATTTCTTTGCAATCAGTGAGATGTCTTGTTACAATTGCTGATATGTTGTGCTGGAAAAATGATTTGTTTAATGTAGATTGTTATATAATCAGAACCAGTCGACTTAAATGTTTGTGTTTCTGTACAAAGGGCTTTCCTCACAAGTGTTCTCCAGTAAATTTCAGAGGTTAGTTGCAAGACTAAACCCTGACCAAAAAGCGGACATCGAACAAATGGGATTGGAGGCTTGCTACACATGGACTGCAAGTTCATGGCTTTGGACATCATAAATAACAACTGGCCATGGATTTTGATTGGTTTCGGGGGTGGGTAGTATTCTGGGCCGTAATGTACAAGTGATGGCCAGGGATGTCGCGACGTGTTGGGCATCCCTTCGCGTGGTAAGGCCGTCCCAATTTGAAGAAGAGCATGCCCACATGTGATGTTCTACTGCTGAGAAACATTAGCATCCCCTCCCTTGAGGAGAATATGATGAAAGGGAGGGTGAACACCTTGTTTCGGAGGTTGTTCATTTTGTTTGCCCTGACTGTGCTGCTCTGCCCGACCGAAGAATGGGCCAACCCCTAGGCACTTGCCAGCATCATTGATGTGAGCAATCCATCAAGTACAACTGGGTGCAATTTGTGCTGGATTGGCTGTGTGAAGACATCAAAGCGTTCAAGGGAGACGGACAACCCAAGAAATCAATGGGTGGCTACGTCTATTTTCTTATGGTAACATGCGATTTATTTGCTAATATAAATTCTCTTTTCTCTGGAGTTTGACATTGTGATTGTTAGTATTCTCATCGTTTGTTTGTTCGTAGCTGTTTTACTTCTACAAGTGCCCCATCCTAGCGCTTCTAGTTGGGAATAAGCCTCCATTGATCAAACAGTGGAGTAACGATCTCATACAATGTCGCATCGTAGTTGAGTAGTTGAGAGGAAGAACAAGGTAACATTATATTTCTGATATTTTTACAATCGCTCACCTGTTGAACTTGTACTTTCAGCAGTATTGTTACAATCACTTACTTGTCAATTTACATATCATTAATGTAAAAAATCAGTGAACTGTGTTGTGTTGTAGTTGATAACTTCTCATTTGTTCATAATCCAGAATGGCCCTAATCTTAAAGGATGACAATAAGGACAAAAATGGAGGACAAGGTGTTTCGACTAGGAGATTGAGGCACAAAGTATTTATACATTTCGTACGAATGCATTTTCCACATCAGCTTGATGACCATTGACTTCTATTGTTTTAGTTGACGATAAGACTGGCGAAGCAATTGAATGAGCATATCAGATCACTACAGTCACTGAGTAAGACTTTAAAAGATATTGACAATGAATTAACACAGTCTGATGTGCCATCAACTTCATCATCTCCCTCTCATTTCCAAGACCTGAATTTGGGTGTTATTTCACAGCTTGTACAATCACATGAAGAGGGAAGAGAGGATGAGGAAGCCAAAGAAGAAGATGTAGAGGGAGAAGAAGAGGAAGAAGAGACAACTGAAGAAAAGAGAGAAGAAACCAGAAAAAGAGAAGAAGACGTAGAGGGAGAAGAAGAGGAAGAAGAGACAATTGGAGAAGAGGGAGAAGAAGAACAAGGAGGTGGAGAAGGAGAAGTAGAATATGCCACAGAGGAAGAAGGAGGCGAAGGGGAAGAAGAAGAAGATGATGATGATGATAAGGGACTACCCGAACAACAACACAAACAAAAATTGGTGAGGATCAAGATAGAGGGGGAGGAAGGAAAGGGAAAAGAAAAAAAGATGATGATGATGTGATGATAGGGGACAACTTGAACAACATCACAAACAAATTGGTCAGGGTCAAAATAGAGATGAGGAAGGAGAATGGCCAAAAAAAGAATATAAGCTTGGAGAAGAACAGGCGACAATGACGAACATGAAAAAGCCCGAATAAAATAATAGGGGATAAAGACGACATCCCTACCTCCTCAGATGTCCTCTCAATCACCAATGTGAGCAGTGATATCACTCCACAGGTGACAACTGTGGAGAAAAGATAAAGGTCAGGCGGATCATGTTTTGAGAAAACTGTACCATTTTTGTTGCTACAAGCAAAGGGGGGATACAAGGGGGAGGTAACATTTTTGCCCAAGATTAAGTATATTGTTATTTTAAATTAATTTCATCCGTTGTTTTCCTTGTCATTCGCATGTTATTTTACAATCCTATGCTATTCTTTTTATATTACTAATTTATGTTTGTACAATTCTAAGGAGTTGTTTTCCTTGTTAGTCACATGTTCTGTTACAATCGCAACCAGTTATATTACAATGCACGCTATGTTCGTTCTAGGACGTGCCAGTTTTGTTCTAGGTTTGCACCTGGTTTGTTACAGTCGTTCAACTATATATTCCTGATATAATAGTGCTTGTAATGTTGGGTGGCTACAATTGTTTCTTTACATGCACATAAATGTATCTCATGTGTGGGGATATGTTTTTGTTTTAGAATCCTTCATCTGTTTTACTATTTGTTGGAATATTAGGGTGATGGTGCGGATGCATGGACTCGTGTTAGATAAAAGGGAGATGCACACTTTTTTTTCTCGAGCAATGAGTTCTCTAATGTGGTATCTATCTCTTGCGAGTTTAGTAGGTCATCTGCATTTTTTTGACTACACTTGTCCTGTGTGATGTTTAGGTTGTAATGTTTGCATCATGAATTTGGAATATTGAACAACTGCTCGAGGGACAGAGAGCTAACAAACATTTCCTATGCCCAACATATATGGTGTGAACATTCCAAGCTCCACTTTATTTTTCATATCCAACATATGATAAGGCTATAATTTACATATTTTCTCCCATACAGACCAAAGTCATACATCATTTTGAAGGACATGGCTGCGGAAGTTTTGTTGAGAGTGTGTTCAATTACTTTATGCAGAATACGAAGTGTTCAAGTGCCAATGGGTTAGTGCAGTTT
>CAJVSB020000565.1:0-39873 GCA_911865555.2 Thlaspi arvense | reverse complement strand
CGGTTCAGTGCTCTTTTGGACCGGTTCAGTGCTTTTAAAACTGGTTCCAAGTAATTTAAATATTTTGGAAATTAAAATATGACTAGTTTAGTGGTTTAAGTCCGGTTCGTGGCCGGTTCACTCTCTTAATGACCGGTTTTATTATCGATTTAAGTTTCTAATGGTCGGTTCATCATCGGTTCACTCCATTAAATGATGGATTAAGATTTAAAATATTGGTTTAATATTTTTAAGGGAATGGTTTAAGATATTGATCCTTGGTTCGTGAAGAATTTGACGACGGCTCGGACTTAATTAATTATAGGAAAGGGACTCGGGCACGAAAACCTAGAAATATGGCTTACTTTTACATTTAAATTTTTATTATCAGAAATATAAATTTAGTTATACAATTATTTTCTGATTCTAGATCGATCGTACGATTCTGGCTAAACTGTGTCGTTAGGTGTTGGATTTTTCGGTTTCATCGTGCTGTGAGTAGTAATGTGTATTTATGAGCCGTTCTGCTTTCCATATTTAATTAAATCTGTTTTTATTTATTACCTGATTTTCTGCAAATTTGATTAAATTTTTGTTAAATTATATGACAAGGGACATGCATGTAATTTCTTGAATTTGTTTTGGAAACTTATCTGTCATTTATATCTGACTCAGTTTTTATATCAGTACATAGAATTATTCAGTTAATTGTTCTGTTAAATCTGGAAAACATTTATTTTAAGGGAGTTTCGGATTTTTGGAACACTGCAGCTGACGGCAGTATACGTTAGCATGATTTGCACCCTGTACGGGTCCCCATCTAGCAGGGTGATGGTGCTAGACATTTCAAGGCATATGTTGCCATTTCAGTTTTCAGGGCATATGTTACCATTTCAGTTTCAGGGCATATGTTGCCATTCAGGGCATATGTTGCCATTTCAGTTTCAAGGCATATGTTGCCATTTCAGTTTCAGGGCATGTGTTGTCATTCAGTTATCAGGGCATACGTTGCCATGTTATTACCAGGGCATTATTGCCATTACCAGCTGACTGTGTGTCGTTGTTTTGATTATCAGCTGATGTGTGTCGCTGTCTTGGTTATCGGTTGACTGTGTGTTGCCGATCTATTTCCCGATATATGTTACGTTCAGAATTACGAACTCCCTAAATGATGGAAAGTGTTTGGAAATTTAATATGTTTTAGTAAAAATTACCTGTTATAACCGTATGCATGTCTTTGATCTTGTAATGCAGATTATTATTCACTGGGTCAATAGACTCACCCTTATTTTTTTCCAGATTCTGAGTATGCTGATCCAGTAGATCCTACTTGCTAAAGGAGTCCGTGGCATCAACTGTTCTATTTAGATTTTTCTGTTCAGAGTTAATTATTCAGTTTTATCAGACTTTGTATTCTTGGGATTCTAGTATGCTCCATTTGACTACAGACAGGATTCTATTTTGTGTTTGATATTTCAGTTAGCTTGGTTTGGATTTTATTTGAGTTTTTTCAAACTTTCTTGCTTTTCAGTTAATTCAGCATTTCTATCAGACTTGCATGAGTTGGGATTTATTCTAACTCTTGCGCCAGTCACATATCCGATTTTGAGTCGTGACACTATCCCATCACCGAGACCCACATGACTCGCAACATTCATCAATTTAACTCAACAACCCTCGAACAATAGGAAAAACTAGCCTCCAAAACCCTCAAACCATAGTAAACCGACCTTTAAAAACCCCTGAACTGACCTAAACCAATCTAAAACTATCTCAAATCGAACTAAACCGATCACAAAACCCTCAAAATCAGATTTAGAAGGCCCAAAAGCCCTAGGAATTGGTCTGAACCGGTCAAGAACTGCTCAAAACAATGTTGAACTGACCACCAAAACCCCTAAACCTACTTGAACTAGGCCGATTCAACCAAAAATACCAAATTTTCAGTCGAACTAGACCTCCCTAAACCCCTAGACGGACTTGATCTGACAAATCTTTTCTTCCTGATTCCAGAACCTATCTAACTTCAAAATTTTAAGCTAGAATGACCATTAAACCGATCGGTCAAACCCACTGGCCGGTTCAGTCAACTTTCTCTTTTTTTTAAGTTTATATATATCGGCTCAGCTCGGCTCGAACCCGCCTAGCTCAAGGCTCAGCCCAACTCAGCTAGGTCGGTCCAACCTGCTCAAGCCCCCCCCCCCTAGAGCCTAATTAGGACTAAGCCCAAACTAGCCCAATCTAGCCCAAGCTCTTCAGACCCAGGGTTGGAACTGACTCGAAACCAACCCCGCCCGAACCCAAATCCCATCTAAATTCATCCCTGTCACCCAAAAACACAACCTAAAGCCCCATCTGGGTTTGTAACAACTCGGACCCTAGAAACCTGGAAAAACCCCGAAAAACAACAACATACCTAAAAAATTTGAAATAAAACTTGGTCTACAAGCTCCGGCGACTTAATTTGAACACTTTAATCAGAGAAAATGGATTGAACAAGCTCCGATCTCCGAGAAACCTAGTTCATCGACGTGAAGCTCCGACAGCCAAACTCCTTAGAAAAACCTCTCACTCTCACTCTAGAATTGCAAATTGCTTGGGGGCAATTGTTGCGTGGTCCCTCGTGCACATAGAAAGCCATCTTTAACCAAAAGTTTTGGCCAAAATGATGAGTTCCTGACCTGCACAATGTTTGGTCCACTATTGGACCGAACCTGCAAGTCTCTATCAAGATCCAATCCCCATATCTTTAATTCATTCAATAAGGTCCTCGACAACTTTCAATTTGGCCCCAAAAATTTTAATTCTTTCAATTCAATCCCTTAATCTTAATAAACTTAAAATTGGGTCATTACACATACATACATATATCACAATATAAACTTTATTTATCATATTTTAATTAAAATATTATTTTTATTAAATTAGAATTAGAAACATATTTTTATTTTTTATAAAAACAAAAATAAAAAATATGTATATTGATTGATTAAATGTAATTGTTATATATTACACGTAAACTAGTCTTAAATGTAATATTTGTAGCAGATCAAATGTAATTATATTATATTCTCAACTCTACAATAATTTATCAATTCATTTTTTAAGAATTTATTATTTTAGTTTTGAATTATTTTTTAAATAAAAATAATAAATATATAATAATTTAATAATTTAAATTCAGAACTTTGTGCCAGATATTGAATTTTATTCAAATTTAAATATGGTAATATTAAGCACATATATTTTATAGGATTTTAAATCAAATTTGAATATGGTATATAATAATCAGATTCAGATTCGGATTCGAATTTTGATTTACCCTAATCTGACATGAATTTGACCCATGAACAGCGCTCGTTAAAGTAAAATTATTTTGCCTATTTTTCTGTTCATTTGCAGCTGTAAATTTTAAGTCCTTGGGCTATTTCCAACCGAATCTCAATTTAATTTGAAAGTAAAATATTTTTAATTTAGATTCTTTTAATACCTAATTTACTTTTTTTTCTTTCTTTTTTTTTTTTTAATATTGTGTCTCTTTGTTCCCATCAACGTCATGATTTTTAGTAGTTCAAGTGATGATGCACATAAAACTTTATCTCATATCAACACATTAATTATACTATGGAATATAAAAATTTATAAATGACACAGAGTTAAATTATGGAATCTACAAAATAATTTTTTTAAAAAAGTCCTAAATTATTTTGAATAATAATTCCTAATTAATGAATGTAGTATATATATGTGTGTGGGTAGAGGGAACTTTTTTTGACATTGTTAACTTATGAAATTATTTTTGTTAGCAGTAATAATTGTCATATGTACTTTTTATTTAAATATAAAATTATATTTATTATTATCTTTTGAATTAATTTTTTAAATTAATTTAAATTTTTGAAATGTAAACACAATTTAATTAATTTTTTATTTTTCTAAATTTAAAATTTGTCTCGTAGCACTCAAAAAGATCCAAATAAATAGTAAACCATATAAATCTGGCTTTGAAATTCCTTTCCAATTTTTTGCAACCAAAAATATCTCTATCATCTTAACAACATTGGGTGACACCAACGCATTCACACGTTAGAAGGGTTTTACAGTTGACATCTTCATTTGGTCTTTCTTAAAAAATGATAATCCCCTTGGCCTTAAGATTAGATTTTGATACCAGTGATTTAATGAGAAATTATTTCTTTAATAGTAAGAAATGGTAAACTATTGTATTTTAATAGCTCAAGTAATGAAAATTTTTTAAAAAAAGCTTGATCTGAAACTAAACTTTTTAAAATATGATTTTAATTTCTCACAAGAAGTTAATAAAAAATAATTCAACATTAAATGGTTTTTTTATAATTATTAAAATTATTATTATAAATATACCAATATATGAATTAAGACAACAATTTTTTTTTAAAAAAAGAAATTACTTTTAAATATTAAATGCTCAAAATCAAATGGCAGAATGGGATTAGATATATCTCTATTCATTAAAATCAAAAATCTAATAAACATTTTGTTTAAAAATGAAAACCCATAATCCTCACCAGCAAATACGAATGAATGTACTTCTAAGCTCTCAAATGACTATGACATGATATATTTTTGTATTTACCACTGCTGAGTTCAATAACCCTTACACACATATATAGATGCACAAGATATAAATCAGCAACTTCTTTCTCCCAGAGAACCCTCTAGATCATCGCTTGCTTGAATTTGATCTTTTCGTGACACACAAGCACTATGATATAATCCTGCAAGAAAATAGACGAGGGCAAGCATTATTTTAATATGTTTGATAATGATAAAATCAAATCATATATATTCCACCTTTATGTTTTGCTAAAGCATTGCTTTAATTTATCTAATCTTTGTTTGCACCGTTTTAACTATATAATTTATTATTATTCAAATTGATCTACTTCTTTCATCCAACTTTAAGTTGGCATTTCCATTTCTTGCTTCTTGCACTTGATTAATTCTTTTGCTTGCTTAAGTCATTCTTTTTAATCCATTTCCTCAATCGAACACTTCTATCCTCTGTTTACAGCCCTTTTCTTTTCAATCGGCGTGCCAAAATTAAGAAAGATAGTTTCCCATTGCACGATGTAAAGTAGTCACAACATCTCCATGACAAATCGGGCACATCCCTGAGGAACAATTTCCCTTTAACTCTGTAGTTTTATCTATTTTCCTGACCATTTAATTGGTGTTAGTGGTATTACGAATGGATAATCCATGTTTTCATTGATGACCCTTATACAGTTATGCGCTTGTATCTCTGCTTTTATTGTTAGATCTAAATTTTGTGATTGCATATGTTCATTTTGTTTAGTTATTACTTTTAATTGCTTCATTATCTAATTGCTTTTAACAAGATTGTTAAAATTGTGTTGACTTTTCGTGATGGTTATTGAACTCAACACTCGTAGACCCCACCCCATGAAGTTCTTTTTGTTCTCTTATTAATTTATAGAGCATGGCAGTGGGGTTGGGTTTAAAGCATTAATTTAATGGCACAAGATTTAGTTTGGATGATAAATCTGAAAAGTAATTTCGCTCAATTAGCTGTTGTGCATAAAATTCAGTGAAAAGGGGTAGTAACATTTTATTTCACTACAAACATATTGAAAATCAATAATGCTATTACAAAGTTATTATTACTTGAATATATATATTAAGGATCAAAGCCTTTAGAATGAAAACCCTAGACTAATCTCGACCCACCTGTTCTCTATTCCCGTAATTTTTCCATCCTTCACCTACCATAGCCAGAACTTCTTCAAACTCAAGCTCTGCAATTAGCTGCCGTGAGAAACTCATTGGTCGTCAATATATTGATCTCACCCTTGCCAGTCAATTCTGATGACAATCATTGTTTGCCACTGCGAGTTCCAAGATGAATTGATCTAGGTAAGGGGCTTTTGGTTTGGGGGGAGAGTCAGGTCGAGAAGAAGTGACCAAAGTGATTTCTCGAGTATGCCTAGTTGTTGGATTTAGTTTACACTAGGTCTTCAGTTTTTAAAAAGGAAATTGGGTTGGGTGGAATCTAGCTCAACAGGATATGTGTGGGGCTATTGAACTAGGTGTTAAGAAAGGATCTAGGTTGTGGATTTAGATTTAACATTGAATTTGGACCTTTGATTCAACTAGGAATTGGGTTGGGTATTGGATCGTGGTCCAGACTCGATGGATGAGGATTTTTAGATCCAACTTTGGTTTGGTTTGGGCCATTAGACCAATTCAGTACTTGTTGGACCAGTTCAGGGTTTAGCACTTGTTAAGATGGTTCACTACTTATGAAATCGATTCACTGCTTAATCAAACCAAATTAGTTCTTTCTTGACCGATTCAATGCTTATTAGCACTAGTTCAGTGCTTTATTGAATGGTTCATTACTTATCAGGACTGGTTTAGTACTTATTAGTACCAGTTCAATGATTTATTAGTTGGCTTAAGGTTTTACCAAGCCAATTCATGGATTAATTAGCCCGATTCAGGATATTAAAAGCTCGATTTAGTACTATACTAATCGTTTTAGGGCAAAATTAAATTGGTCCAAGCATTTGAGGCTGGTTCAGCATCTGAATGACTAGTTCAAAACCAATTTAGTACCTTAGTAGCCGATTCATGGCTGGTGCAATACCTTAGTGGCCAATTTAGGACCGGTTCAGCACTTTAACAGTTGGCTTAGTACTCTAGTTGTTAGTTTAAAGGTTAAATAAACTGGAAGCTTTTGTTGAGCCATAGCCCTGTAGATCAAACTATTTAAATTCTACCAGTTCAGTGAATAATAATATATTTATGAGTATTTATAGTTTTCTATATCGGTTATGCTCTCAAATTTTACTTGATATTTATATTGCTCACATATTTTGAAAAAAAAAACTGAATTAAATTATTTAATAAGGGCATAACAAAGGATATGTATATAATTAAATTGAATTTGTTTTGAAAATTTACTGTACATTGTTTTCTTCATAGTGACTATAATTATGTTCAAAATTTCTATTTATGTGGACAATTGTTTATGTTATCACTGAAAATTTGTTTTAAGCAAGTTTTGGATTAATAAAATGCTACAACTAACAATAATAGGTATTAGATTAAGTGTACCTTGAGTTGTATCCTCAACTAGTAGGAATGGTACTAGATTACCATGTTAGGCTGACATAGTTAGACTGTATGATTGTATGCCAGCAAATTAAGGATTGGCTAGGACAATTAATCATTGTATTGTTTATTTTATAAACCACAAACTCTCCAACATTTTGATAATTGTAAATATACTATTTTATTCAATATTTAATGTTATAATTGTATACTTATCCTTTATCCTCGTAAATACATATTATTATTCACTTAATCAGCCGATTCACTTTTTATCATTTTTCAAATTTAAAGATTGATCTCCCTTCAAATTCTACTGTCTAAGGAGAAGTTTACTGTTCCTACTATGCTAGCACCGATCATATAAGTTAGTAATGTAATTTTTGTCTTCTGTTACAATTTGCTTGTAGGGTTTCATAAATAAGTTCCATTGACTACAAATAAGTTAACTACTGGTGTATTAACAAGTTATTTTGATTGAGATTTAAACTATATTCTGTTTCAAATTATTATTTTATACGAAGTACTTGTTTAGTTGCTTTTTATTAATATTAAAGAAACAAGACAACTAATGAGCTTGTTAGGTTATATTTCTTTCTAATTTTAATATCGGTCACGGATGCAGTCCTTGGGTCATGACACCAAAGCTGAGTTGTGCTTGCTCTGGAGGAGGCCTCCCAAACTAACAATGAGGAAGAAAAAGATATCATGCAGAGGACAAACAAGATTTTGTTCTCTTCCACTGTCACCAGAAAGAAACACATATAAAATTAAAGATGGAAGTGATATAACAACAGATGATAATAAAATGTACAATACTATTAATTTGTAAGTTTGGTTAACTCTATTGTCATGCCAATCTTTGCTCCAGTTTTTTGCAAATAACAAAATATGATGTATTTTATAATTTCGTTTATTCTTTAAAAGAAATAGGAGAAAATAACATTATTTAATAAATTGATGGGAATAAATAAAGGATACTCTTTGCATTTAAATGTTTTGTTTCTCTTATTAATATTAGGAGGAATAAAGGGTGTTGAAAGAGACTTGATTATATTTATTTTAATCCTTACTCTTTAGTTATTTTTCCTCCAATGTCTTTTCTAGTCCAACCCATAGTCCAATTCAAAAGGCCTATCAACATGACGGATTCATAATGATATAGTTACATAGTTAAAATATGGCCACTGTAATGGGCAACTTTTGTTTGACCTCTTTTGTATCTTAAAACAAGGAGACTTTTTCTTTTTTGCCATTTTGGCGGACGGAAGCAAAATGGGATTTCGACTGATCATTAGGCTCGGGTCAATTGCTAGACCCAAATGAATTAGTTGAAAGAGCTTAACAGCCTAATGGGCCTATTAACATGCACACATCATGGAATAGAGCTGTCGATTTGTTCAATTTAGATCAAATTATTTAAATTCGAATTTTAATTTGATTCAAAAAAATTTTAAGATTTATATCTGTTAAATTATATCTAAATTCGATGAATTATCTAAAACTTCATAAGAAAATCCGATTCAACAAAAAAATAATACTCTTTTACACTTAAATCACTTAACTCTATTCCATCAATCATATTATCTTTGAATTTGTTGATTTTTTAAATTTAACCCTTACAAGTTTGAATATATTAAAAATATTATTAGAATTTAAATTCAAATTTTTAACATATCAAATTATTTAATTTCATATTCAATTTACTTATTTCAAAAAGTAATGTTTTGGAATAATTCAAAGGTTAATAAAATTATTCCAATAATAGTTATATGCAACAAAAAAAGAAAGAAAATAACAATCATACCGTTACGTATAGGATCAAAGTAATGGCCGGTTAATTTAGATATTTGACCCTCTTTTTTATTTTTAATAACAGATTCATTTGCATGTAAAGGCTCTAGTACAATGATAATTCAATGTACAATACTGCTAATATGTAAGTTTTGTTAACTCCATCGTCTGGACCAATTTTTGCTTCAATTTTATGCAAATAAACAAAATGTGATGTGTCTTACAACGTCGTTTATTCTTTTCTTAAAAGAAATGAAAATAACATTTTTTTCAATAAATTGATAGGAATAAATAAATTTTGGATTACTCTTGTGCATTCGAATATTTTGTTACCTCCTATTAATATTGGGAGGAGTAAAGGGGGTTGAAAGAGGCTTAATTATATTTATTTAAATCTTACCTTTTTGGTTATTTTATCTTGCAACGTCCTAGATAAAAAATTTAATTAAAATAGTAAAAGAGCTTCCTTTTGCCTGTTAACTTGACATTATCGGGATTCATAATGATAGAGTTAGAATGAGGCCCACTGTAAGTGTTTGACCTATTTTGTATCTTAAAAATAAATGGCCTTTTTTCTTTCATTCCATTTGGTGGTCGGAAATAAAATAAGGCTTTGGAGTGACCATTAGGCTCAAGTCAATTGCTAGTCCCAAATCGATAAGTGGAAAAGCTTACCAGCCCAACGGGCCTACTAACCTGGACACCCAATAGACTACAGGTTAAATTGAATTTTCTTTAAGAAGCTACTAGGACCCACTTATGGAATTGGAAGCTTGCAATTTGACGTGCCCGTATTTCCTTTCCCCTCTCCCTCTTCCCTGTAACTCTCCCTCTTTCCCACTTGCATTTCACTCTAGGTCATGCCCCATCCCTAACTGCCTCGATTTCCCCCTGCAACTTCCTCACTCCTATTGACAATTAGCTCGCCCTCTTTCCCGTACCTGTTCCCTCTTCCCTTTAGATTGCCAACTAGATCGCACCTGCTATCATCGCTTGCTATTGCCCTAACTGTCTCCTCCTGCCAATGATTGCTTCATAGTTGGAGCCCTAACCATTTCCTCCCACATACTTTGCTAACTTCCCTTTTCTGTCTCCTTGTAATGCCCTCTTTCCTCTTCCCTCTAGACTGTATATTTGTAATTTAATTAATGATTTAAAATACTTGAATGCACACATATATTTTTTTTACAAATCATATCTAATACATTTATTCATTAAATGATAGAAATTTATATTTTGTCTTTGTTATTAAAGTAATCACTCTAGTATCTACTTCAAAATAACAAGAAAGGGTAAAATAAGTGTATTCATCACGTAAGAGCAATTAAGGATTGTAAAACAAACATTTATTTGATCTGTGAGTGCAGAAAACTTACTAAAGGTATATTTTCGTTTCCATTATAATTTTCTCAACAAGTTTAATAGAAAATGCTAATATAAAGGACAAAAAAGAGAGGACCAATGTGTAAACAAAATCAAATCAAACCAAACTAAATCAGACCAAACCAATTAACCAACCAAAATCAATTTTTAAAATTTGGTTTGATTTTTCTAAATTTAGTTTGATTTGGTTTAAAAAAATAATCTAAAATTATGGCTTAGTTTGGTCAAAAAATCAAACAAAACTATTCTAAACCAAAAACAAAAATTCTAAAAATATTTCTCTTCTATAAAAATACACACACACACACACAAACATACATATATATATATATATATATACACACACACATACATAAATTTTATCTACTCATATAAATATAAATATATATACATACACATATATTTATTGATAAATAATTTTGTAGAATGCGAAATAACGTCTAGAAACAGATTACAAAATAATAATCAAATGATCCAAATCTAATCAACAATAATAATAGAAAAAAACTGATTTACAAACCAATATATAAGTTAAAAATACTGTACAACTTAAAATCAAAAAAACTTATTTAAATCTTAACAAGATTTCAAGAAAACAAACCTATCTCCCTTCATGTCTCAATCTTCTAACTCTTATAATTTCCAACTCTTAACCTTTGAATGGCTGGAACAATTGAACAATGCTTGAATCTTGTCAAAAGTAGAGATCTCCTAGTCAAACGGATCATTGCCAATTGTTTTCACAGAGCTTTTGATTGAATTTTAAATACTTTAGATACCCTAAAATATCATCAGTCTCTTTTTTATAGCTCTAAGAGTCCAAAAGGGCTTAGGAGTCTTTGGAGGGGTTGAAACCCTAAAAATCTTGAAAAATGTGAAAAATTTTGCCATGCTACATTGCAGTGGGTCTAGTGCTAATTCCAATGAACAACGTGTTACGGCAGGCTTCAACTCATTATGGTAAGTTCCAATGTGCTACAACACAGTGTTACAATAATTGTTACAATACTATAACAGCAACTTTTTTTTTTTTACAAAACCGATTCATTCTCAAACTCTCAAACAGACACTCACCAATCCCAAACCCTTCAACGATTCTCCTTGATCATAACTTCCTTTGTTATTAAGCGCCAATTTCTAATGGTTCTTGACTCCAATAGTGTAGGTCATGGACTAGTTCGTAGCTCGTGGTGAGTTATTCTACTTGGGCTTCCCTTCTTTAG
This sequence comes from Thlaspi arvense, assembly GCA_911865555.2. Classification (NCBI taxonomy): domain Eukaryota; kingdom Viridiplantae; phylum Streptophyta; class Magnoliopsida; order Brassicales; family Brassicaceae; genus Thlaspi; species Thlaspi arvense. The sequence goes on along the minus strand of CAJVSB020000565.1, from coordinate 28,381 downwards.
AGCTTAATGTTGGGTTTTGTGGGTCTTGCGTCCTCACCTAATTTTAGACTTTCTCCTTCACCTCTTTTCACCTGTGCACCAATTTTGACCCATGTGTTGTTGATTTGGACTAATATCTAGCTTATCTCTACCATGGATAAATTCTTGTGGCCGGACACTATTGTGAGGCACCGCCATTTTGGGTTGGCTACAACAATCTCCTCGACTTGTTTAAAAGTATCCCTGTAAATAATAAATGTCTTAACATCCTTCTTGAGGTAATATTTTTGTTCTCAATAGTGGTAGATAACATCTATTTTTCATAGGTAAGGGCTGCCAGGGATGATGTGGCGTACATCAACTAATACCATCTCACATACCATCTTATCAATGAATTGCTTGGTGATGGCAAAGCAGATCTTACATTACCACTCAACCTTTTTATCTGTATCATCATGGATCCACCCTAAGATATAAGGGTAAGAGTGCGACATCATTTCCCAACCCAACCTCCCTAAAACTTTCAAAAATTAGATTTTTTCTACATCCCACGTCAAGGATGGCATCAATGGCCTCACTCTTCACTTGTACATGCACAATAAATAACTATTCCTTAACCTTGGGTTGTGGCGACGATCTTGGGTTTATCCTTTTCGACTGGACCATCAAAGACAAACTCGAGTCCACATCAACCATGTGCCCTATCTCTATGGCATCTTTGGCTATGACAGTGGCACTGGTCCACTTTTTGTAGTTATTCTGTCACGACCCAACCTGGGTCCATGACTGGCACTAAGGCCCACCGACCCTAGTCAGCCTCAAAACCAGCACACATGATTTAAATCATCATATCATATGAGTAATATAAAATACAACACACAAAATACATCCTCAAATACAAACCAGAATCCTGTCTGAGAAATACAAAGAGTTTGTAGAGTACAAAATAGTAACATAATAAAATACGCCCGTACATCGATCGAATTCTGAAGCTCAAGACAAATCCTCACGATTGGAATATGAACCGCCAACCTAATCTGGAATGATAATAAAAGAATGAGTCGCAAAACTCAGCGAGTACAGATGATACATAATCTATGCATGTTGGGATATGTATCATACCACGAGTTCCAAAAACATATTTAACACATATAAATACAGTGAGCAGTTCAATATCAAAATATACATATGTGGGAGTGTAAATATCACGTCATAACAACCCAGCCTTAAGCATAAGTATCTTAACCATATTCATATTAAAATCATATCAGATGGCCATTTCCCGATCAGGTCCACATCACGCCCACCATGGGCCGCCCACCAGGGCATCGTACATATCACAACTCCTCACATATAATCCACGCAAATACATACATATACAGTTCACAATGTCAAAACTAATATCGCATACCAACATAACTCACTGACTGTATATCAGATCACATAACACATATCCTGTATATATATACATCAAAATACAATTTATAAGCCATAATCAGTCGTGCCAAAAATCACGATAGAAAAATGCATGCATAGAAAGAGAATCATCGCTTAGAGTACAAGAATCAAGCCAACAGAGAAGTGCCGAGTCACCCTCACCCGACTCACTAGTCTGGGTGTACCTCATCAACCGTATCTGTAGTCAAAACCATACATAAACATCACCAAAACTAAAATCAGCACAAGAAACGGGCTCAGTAGGCCGAACCGGCTCAAATCCCATCCCGGGACCTTTGGCACGCATTCCAAGATGCCAAAACCCATCACGAGACTCACGTGTTTCAATAATATAGTTAATTTCCACTCAACAACCCTTAACAAAGGTGAACCAGCCTTTAAAATCCCGAACCATAATAAACTGATCACCAAAAACCCTTGAACCGGCTTAAAACTACCTCATCCCGAACTCTTTTGGCCACGAAACTCTCAAAATCAGATCCAGAAGGCCCGAAAACCCTAGGAACCACTATGAACTGATAAAAAATGGGCCAAAATAAAGCTGAACCGGCCAATTTATTATTAATTTTCCTTGAACCAAGTCGGTTCAATCAAAAATATTAAATTTCCGGTCAAACTGGACCTCCCCGAACCCCCAAACCAACTCGGTTCAGTAGGTCTTTTCTCCCTGATTCCAGAACCAGTTCAACTTCCCAATTCCGAGGTCATTTGACCACTGAACCGGCCGGTCAAAGCCACTGGCTAGTTTAGTCAATTTTTATTTTTTTTTTTATAAACTGAGCCGGTTCAGCTAAGCTCGGCTTGGCCGACTCGGCTGCTGCCCGCAACAACTTTTTTTTTTTAATAAATTAAACAGGCCAGCCCGCAGATTCCAGTCTGCGGCCTACCTGGCCTATTGGCTAGTCTGGGCCCAATGTCCCGTACGCCCTGCAGCCTCGTGCAGGGGACCTGAATCATCCGGGTCCCCCCCAGTTCACCTAGAACAACCGGGTTTGACAGATCGGGTCTGTAACTCTGAAAAATCACAAAATAAATTATAAAAACCCAAAATAAATAGAAAAAACCACTTACATTAACACTCAAAACCTGAAAATGGTAGATCTGAGCAAAACAAGTTGATATACGCCCAATAATCAGATCAAAAACTAATAAATCATCAAAATTTTTCCAAATTCTCCTCACGAATCACGGACGAACCCATTGTAGAAAACTCTCGATTTCTCTCTCTAAACTCACCCGATTTCCAAAATTGAGAGAGGGCTTTCGTTCCTCTCTTAAATACGCACACGGTGGTGTGAACAAATTACCGAAAACTTCAACCATCGCGGCGAATTCGACATCAAAAGCTTCGGCCACCGATTTGGACCAAAATTTCTGTTTTCTTTAGATCTAGTCCTCAAATTTTATTTTTCTTCAATTCAATCCCTGACAAAATTCAATGAAATCCCATACTTTCTAGAATTCCCAAATCAACCCCCAAACTTCTAATATTCCCAAATTAAGCCTCGAAAATTCTAATTTTTCCAATTAAACCCCTAATATAATTAATTAATTAATTAATTAATTATCATTAATTTAAATTGGCTTATTACATAACAGCTCAGGCGTACTCGCTCGCAAGATATTGTCCGCTTTGCTAGACTGACGTCACTACCCCTCCCGGTAGGCCCGCCCCCACAGCCTCACGGATTTGTTTCTCCCCCCACCCTTGAGAGAAAAACGCGTCTTGCAAGGGAAGGTCTCCACACCCCTTTTTAAAGCATGTTTCGTTCACCTCCCCAACTGACGTGGGATCTCACAATCCACCCCCCTTGGGGCCCAGCGTCCTCGCTGGCACACCCACCCAGGCCTTAGCTCTGATACCATTTGTAACAGCCCAGGCGTACCCACTCACAAGATATTGTCCACTTTGCTAGGCTAACGTCACTACCCTTCCTGGTAGGCCTGCCCCCACAACCTCACGGCTTTGTTTCTCCCCCCACCCTTGAGAGGAAAACGCGTCTTGCAAGGGAAGGTATCCACACCCCTTTTTAAGGCATGTTTCGTTCACCTCCCCAACCGATGTGGTATCTCACACATTCCTCTTTGGTGCCAACTCTGAACAAAGCTTCCAACAGTCTTATTTATCATGTCTAGATTTCTGGTAATGATCACAAATTTTATTATATTTAGAAGGTTTAGAAATTGAATTATTCTTCTTTTTTTTGAATTCAGGTTTCTTCTTATTATGAACCTAATTCTTCTTTTCAATAGTCATGTAGTGTTGCTAGGCTTAGAGAGATCACGAACACAGAAGAAACTCAATTTTGCTCTAATCTTCTCATGAAGTCCAGAGACGTACTTAGTGTAGGTTGTGGAATCTACCAATAATACTCCAAGGGTCATAGTCTACCTTTGGAACTCTACGGTATAATATTGCACCGATTGTTCTTTTTTTTGTTGGAGTTGGCGCCATTGGTTCTATCAATCTTTGACGTAACCCATTGGATAGAACTATTTTTAGATGAGATTTTTGAATCATTTCCAAGTGAGATCCTCCACATCCTCACTTCTCACCATAACTTTCCACCAAGTCTTCGCATGGCCTATCATCTTCAAAAGTATATAAGCAACCTTCTGAGCATTGTTGAACCTTTAGAGGGTGAAGTAGGCCTTTAATTGGTCTAACCATGAATCCAGTTGTTCTGAATCTATTGTGTCGTCATAGACTGGTATCTCCACCTTAGCTTCCACTTTGAACAAGTTTCGAGCCAAGTTAGTTGTACTTGAATCACTGTCATTGTCATCGTTGCCTTCACTGTTGTCTAATCTAGTGTCTTGCCCTTTTACTAACATTGATGTGGTGTTGTTCTCTCTTCTTAGAGGCATTGTGAATTGGCATTTAATCCAATCAAGTACCATTGCCATATTTGCTGATAACTATGCAACTTGTTCAGCTAGACTAGCATTGTTCTTGACTATTGGCTTTGGGGTAGAGTGGATTGGTCAACAATGAGATTGTAACACAGATAAAGGTTTTCCAGTAACTTTATAATCAAATTTGGTTTACACCATCCACAGGTAAGAAACGATGCTCCGATACCAAAATGTAATCAATAATTTTCTGAAATGCAAAATAATGTCTAGAAACATATCACAAAATAATAATGAAAGGATTCAAATCTAATCAACAATAATAATAAGGAAAAACTGATTTACAAATTAATGTATAAGCTAAAAATACTTTACAACTTGAAATTAGAAAAAATTATCTAAACCTTAATAAGACTTCAAGAAAATAAACCCGTCTCCTTTCACGCCTCAATCTCGGACTATTGAATTCCCAACTCTTAACCCTCGTTTGGCTAGAACAATTGAACAATTCTTGAATATTGTTGGAAGTAGTGATCTCTTAATTGGACAAATGATTGCCAATTGCTTTCACAAAACTTTTGATTGAATTTTGAATAATTTAGAGACACTAAGATATTACCCAAGTCTCCCTTTTGTAACCTTAAGAGTCCAGGAGGGTTTAAAAATCCTTGGAGTAGTTGAAAACCCTAAAAATCCAGGAAAAATGCAAAAAATCTTATTGCAACACATTGTAGTGGGTCAACACCCTATAATGCACTAATTCCAATGAGCAGTGCATTACAGCGAGCTCCAACTCACTACAACGAGCTCCAGCATGCTGTAACGCATTACTACAATAACTATTACAATAACTCTCTTTCTCTCTCTCTTTTACAAAACCCTTTTATTCTTAAACTCTCAAATGAGTACTCACAAATCCCAAACATTTTAAAGATTCTCCCGGATCATTCATATTATATGTAAATATATACATACACACATATATATATGCACACGTGCACTTGCACGCACACATGTAGATACGTATGTATGTATGTGTCTATGGATGTGTGTGTGTGTATACAAATACACATACATAAATACGTAAATATATATATATATATTTATGTATTTATGTATGTGTATGTGTGTGTGTGTGTGTGTGTGCATGCATATGTACATATATTACATATTTTTATATTTATATGAATATATATATTTATATATGTACATATACACGAATATATATATGTAAATATATATGCTGATATACACACACATATATACACATATATATACATATTTGATAATAAAAAATTAAATAAATAATTTACTTAAATATTTATTAAATAATAAATCAAACTTAAAATCAAATCAAACCAAACTAAACTAAACCAAAATGAAATTTTAGGTTTAATTTGGTTTATAATTAAATTGGTTTGATTTGATTTGATTTTTCTAAAATATTAAAACTAAAAAATAAAAAATAAACTTAATTATCAAAAATTAAATCAAAATTATGATTTGCACACACACCTACGAGAGAGAGAGAGAGAGAGAGAGAGAGAGAGAGAGAGAGAGAGAGAGAGAGAATGAAAATGGATGAGCTAACATTAACATCTCGTCCCTGGCGTTGGTCCCTCCATTCTTTGGTATTTGGGAACCTATTTTCTTTAGTTTTCATGGTCAACAAGAGCAAATGGCGAGATTTGCTGTGGGGAAGCGGTAAAGAGACAAAAGAAGAAAGAATTAGGCCACAACATGGCACAGGGTGTCATATTTACGTTAGCTTTGGAAAGTAAAGTAAGATAAGATAAAATTATTCTATTTTTTATTTAATATTATATAACTCTAATAAAAAAATTAGATAACAATCCTGGGCAACTCTTTTATTCCTTTTTATCTTATTAAATTGGGATAATTTTATTAAAAGGAAGAGCTGACATAGTTTTTATTATACTTAAATAGGATAATAAAACTTTTTTCAGAAAATATTGCCCCTCTTCCTTCTTTCTCATCTTTCCCTTCTTCTACCACTAGATTCGCACTAGAGTCCCACTATCCAGAGTCGTCGCTATAGTGTCCTACTGTCTCACCATCCGTCATCATCTTACCATCCACAAATTTGGCCACTGACGATTTCGTTTGTAAACGACGTGTGCGAACTTCCTTCTTCCTTCTCTTCCCATTTTTCCTGCTCCCGCCACTAGATTCATTGCCATCAGAATTCTCCCATTTTGATTTCATCAGATGGCAGATGAACTAGTTCATGCCACAATTGTTTCAATCTCCTCCCTAACATCGCAGGTCTTCCGGTCATTATGACTACTGTGGTATAAAGACAAAAATATAATTTAAAAAACTATGCAATATTTTATCTTTACATAGTTTAAATTGAACCAAACATTCAGCAAAATGTTAAATTACTATTTATGTAAAATAATTTTATCATGCACTGCTTATCCTATTTTATCTTTAAATGAAAATCCAACGACAGTTCCCTTCTGCCCAACGACAGTTTCCTTCACCTCAGCCTCAGCCCAGGGCGAGTTATTGATTTCATGGCCGCAAACTAAATTTAAAATTGAGACTTTTTATTTTTGAATAAAATTAATATAAATTTGTATTACTTTTTTAACTTTTTGATATTACTTAAAATTTTATATTCAATTCTACTCAATACCAAAAACAATTTGAAAGTGATCAAATTAAAATTAAAATACTTAATTTTATAGAAAAATTAAAAATGTTTAACAAAGCAGATACAAGAGGAACATTAGAAGATGTATGTTAAAAAAATTTAACAAAATAGGTAAAATGTTACATGAGAGTTGAAAGAGATAATTATGGAGGAAAAAAAAGAGTTTTAACAAAAATGAATATTAAATGTTGAAAAATAATTGTTTTAAAAAGACAAGATTTTAATTATTAGACAAATAAGAAAGAAAATTAGAAATTATGAAAAAGTGATTAAGTAGAGTTGACTAATTAATTTAAATAATATTAATTATTATTTTTAAATTTTTTTATAATTATTTTAATTTTATTTTAATAATAAAATATTGAAATTTAGGAAATAAAATAATTGGTTTATGTAAAGCCGACCCTGCCTCTGCCTCAACCTTTGCCCTCAATGTATCTACAAAACTCCCCACAAACCAACACGCACGCCTCCACAAGTTGCCACACACGCGTATTCATACATGTATTTATATGGGCCATATTTTAGACGAAAAATTATCAGGTGACCGACCTGCTAGAAATGGGAAGAAAAAAATGGGATAGCTCCTAGGTCAAACCATGCTGAGCAAACAAGGAAGGCCAAAGAGAAGAAAAAAGAGACAACCTGAGAGGCACCCTTCCCTAAAAGAGAGAGAAGGTCACACACCTCAAGACTCAAGCTCCCCCAAAACTAATAGGTGAAGAGAGAAACCAAAAGGCACCACCACTTAAATGTTAATCCCTGGAATTGAACCGGCTCAATTCAAAAGGGCCAGAAAATTGGGCCAAAGGAATGGATTGGATTGACAAGAACTGGTTAAGATTTGAATTAGGTCAAGTTAGGTTGGGCTTATTGAAGTGGGCTTAGAGGCATTGAACCTGGGACGCAGAGTGGGCCAAAGGAGTAGATTGGGCCAAAGCTGGGGTGGATCACGTATTTTAACTGAATTTATTAAATAATTATTTTAATAATTTTATTAAGTGCCTATTTTTAAGTAAAAAGCCGAGAAGTAAAAGGAATCAGCTATCTTCTAGGTGATAACATTGGTAATTGAAGTGTTTTTTTTTCATAAGTTAAATAGATATATAAATTTTTAACTTATTATGAGATAGAAGATTATTCAAATTTTTAACTTTTATATAAATCTTTCCCAGGTGTTTTATTATTTGAGTTAAGTCTTGAGTTTAAAAAAACATGTTTGTGTCATTCAAGTTTTAACACATGATTTATATTTGTCTTAATGGACAAAAATTATTAAGAATGTAAAATGATAATATGGGTAGACTTGATGCTAAGTGTACAGTTATTGAGGTAGCATCCAAGCATTTATTTGATGCATGGAGAAGTCAATATGAGATATCACTTCTCTATACAACTAACGACTGCTGGGTATACTGTCCCGCGAATGCACACTCAACATCAAGTAAGTCATAATTGTGGTACTATAATTTTAATTGTGTAATGATTACATTTAATTTTATAATTATATTCACTTTTTAAACAATAATAATAAAATATAAATTATGTTTATATAAGTTAATTTTATTATTTTTAAATATAATTTCTATATATTTAAAAATAAAAATATAATGTCATTTAAATTGATCATTCCAAAAATAATTAATATTTATTTTTAACTTAAATTATAAAATAATTTAACCTTTTATGAAAAATTCGCTGGCCAAATAATCTTAACTGAAAATGCCAATGCTAAACCAAGAACCTCTATCAAAAAATGTTGAGCCCAATGAGCATGTAGGGGTGTTCATGGGTTTGGTTCGGTTCGGTTCGGTTTTGAATCTAAATCAAATCAAACCGAACATGTCGGTTTTTCTTTTCATTAAATATGATCAGTTGACATGTTCGTTTTTTCAATTTTTTTTAATTTGTAAAAAAATTTAATATAAATATAAATATATATAATACAAATATAAATATATATAATATAATATATATATAAAAATATATATAATAAATACAATATAAATAAATATATATAATACAACATAAATATAAATATATATAATATCTATATATATATATATATTAATAAATATAATTCATTCGGTTCGGTTCGGTTCGATTTTATATTGAGACAAAACCGAAACCGAACCGAACCGAACCGATCGATTTATGGGATGTTATAACCGAATTAAACCAATTCTTTTCAGTTTGGTTCGGTTTGTGGTCAGTTTAGTTCGGTCTGGTCGATTTTGTTCGATTTTGAACACCCCTATGAGCATGGTCCAAGAGGAGAATGAGACATGTATAGGTAAAAATTATTGTACTTGTTCCCATATTTAGTTGTAAAATTCATTTCTATATTCATTTTTATACTCAGTTAGGTATTGATTTTAATTCACATTTTTGTGCTAATTAGATAGTATTATACTCATTCTTGTATCGTATATCTATTTTAACATAATTTATTTTTTAGAAAAAAATCTTCTCTGATCTTAACAAAATATAATTATAGCAAAATAAAAATACAATTCAAGATAATTATAATGAGAAGAAGAACATTCTATTAAATTAAAAAAAAAAAAGAAAAGAAAAAAAAGATATGAGATAAAACAATAACACCTACATTATATTACCAAGTAGATGTTCAAATTACATCCCATCCTTTTTCCTTTTTCTAAACGAAATATAATTATAATCCAAATATCATTAAGTAGCAATTTAAATTAAGAACAAATAAATTCAAAATAAAATTATTTAAATATATTAGACACACACATGCATACCCACACATATATGGGTACAGTGCAAATTGAATATCATTATACTTGTCACGATCCAAAAAATAGATTTATAACTAGCACTAAAGTTAAAATATGTTCTAACCTCACAAGCCTAACAGATAATTTAGAATAAACTAAGCCAAACAAAATCTATTTCAATCTCAATTTAAACTATTAGTATATTAGTAGAAAAACATGTCTATAGTCAAATATAACTAATTAAAAAATGCCTAGAAAATACAAAACTAACAGAAATTGAAATTAAATAACTAACTTCTACAATAAAAAAAAGAAATAGCAAGATCAACAAACTCCTTTCAAGCAACAATATCTGACGAACTAATGAATTTTGAATTTAAAAAAATATAGGGGTAATTCTACAAACCTAGTAAATAATAACATGCATTTATGAAAACAATAAACACATATACATTTATAATAAATAACTTGCAAAAAACAGAATTTAACAAACATCCATAATTTAGGAAGTTTGTAATCTAAAACATAACAGATATCAAAAATTAGAACAGCAACACGTAGTCAAGAACGGTGACACTTGGTCTACTAGTATATAAATGCACAAATTAGGGTACCTAGGTTAATGCCTACTACTGTAAACTACACTATTCTAAAATCCGAAACTCACTTAAAATAGTTTTCTAAAAATAAATATAATAGTTTAATAGACTTCTCCATTTACAAATATAAACAAATTTGAACGTAAATAATAGATAAATTTTTCAAAACAATTTCAAAAATTACATACATATCCATTATTAAGCATTTATAACAAAATTACTTCAATTTTCAGAAATTAATTATATCATGTAAAATCATAATTCATAACAAATATGAAAAATAGTAAATACTCATAAATACATATTATTATTCACTAAACAAGTAAAAATCGAGTAATCCAATCTCTGGTAATATACAAGCTTAACGAAAACCATATAAAAATCTAAAACAATGAAATGTCTTATTTTATGTTGTTAATACATCTAAAAATCAAATAAACATAATTTTTCTAAGTAAATTTTTTAGATTTTCGTGTCCAAAACCTATATTGGGCTATTTAAGCCCCAAACCGATCAATAAGTCATGAATTGGATTCATAAAGCATAAAATTTGTTTATTTAACCTATAAATTAATCATTAAAGAACTAAACCAGCTTTGAATAGGTCATTAGGGGTTTAAACCAACCATGATTTGGCCTTTAATATACTAAACCAGCCTTGAACTGATCTTTAATGTGCTGAACCAGCGTTGAACGGACCTCTAATGCCATGAATCGGCCTCTAATGCAATGAACCAAACATATAACCCATTGAACCGAACTAATAAAGCTTCAAATCAATTATTTGAATACTAAACGGGGACAATTAATCACTGAATTGGCCAGAAAAACAATGAATCGAACCTTTTAGTAGTGAACTGGACTTCTATCACTAAACCCATTTGTGTACATATGTTAAACCAATACAATAAACATTGAACCGGTTGGTGACCCACTGAACAGTATCTATTGAGCCATGAAATAGTCAAGTCTATTACAGAATTGGTAATAACAACACTAATTTGGCCAATTCCTCCTCTGCACTAGTTCAATTTCATGGATCTACAATCTAGATCCAATCTATACCCCAAACTTGACACAATTGACCCGGTCCAGTAGTCACTCAAAACCCAAAAGCCTAACTAGCCCAAACCTACATTGGGCCAGTCCATTTCAACCAACCAATCCAACCCAGAACCCGGTCCAAATTTCACTCTTGATCAGGATTTGGTTTGGAGAATTGAACCCATCACAAACCCAAGTTCCTACTCAAGTCTTGTCTCTTAACACAAAACCCCCGAATCAGAGAATGTAAAAACCCAACTTTTAAATAAATAATAATAATTAATTAAATTAATAATCAGGGGCTTAATTGTGAAAATTAGAGATTTGGGGGCTTAATTTGGGAATATTAGAAGTTTGGGGGTTAATTTGGGAATTCTGGGAAGTATGGGATTTCATTGAAATTGTCAGGGACTGAATTGAAGAAAAACAAAATTTGAGGACTAGATCTAAAGAAAACAGAAATTTTGGTCCAAATCGGTGGCCGAAGCTTTTGACGCCGAATTCATCGCGATGGTTGAAGTTTTCGGTGATTTGTTCACACCGCCGCGTGCGTATTTAAGAGAGGAACGAAAGCCCTCTCTCAATTTCGGAATTCGGGTGAGTTTAGAGAGAGAAATTGAGAGTTTTCTATATTTGGATTCATCCGCGATCCGTGAGGAGTTTTTGGATAAATTTTGATGATTTATTAGTTTTTGATCCGATTATTGGGCGTAGTTCGACTCGTTCTGCTCAGATCTACCAAATTCGAGTGTGGATTGATAAGGTAAGTGGGTTTTCCTATTTTATTTTGATTTTTATTATTTTATTTTTAATTTTCAGAAGTTACAGACCCGGTTTTGTGAACCGGGTCTGTCAAACCCGGAATTTCCGGGTGAATTGGGCGGGACCCAGATGATCCGGGTCCCCTGTGCGGCCTGCAGGCTGTCCGGGCCATTGGGCCGGACAGGCCTGCCAGGCGGCCCGCAGGCTGGAAGCCGCGGGCTAGCCTGTATTCTTAAAAAAAAAAAAAAAAAAAAAAAAAGAAAAAGTAATGTTGTTGCGGGCGGTCGGCTCCAAGCCGAGCCGGCTGAGCCGAGCCGGGTGCGAGCCGGCTCCGAGCCGACTCCAAGCCGCTGAGCCGAGCCGGGTGCGAGCCGGCTCCGAGCCGGGGGGCAAGCTGGCTCCGAGCCGACTCTTAGCGGCTGAGCCGAGCCGAGCCGGCTCAGTCAAAAAAAAAAAAAAAAAAGACAGAGCAGTTGACTGAACCGGCCAGTGGCTTTGACCGGCCGGTTCAGTGGTCAAAGGACCTCGGAATTGGGAAGTTGAACCGGTTCTGGAATCAGGGAGAAAAGACCTACTGAACCAAGTTGGTTCGGGGGTTTGGGGAGGTCCGGTTTGACCGGAAATTTAGTGTTTTGATTAAACCGACCCGGTTCAAGGATAATTAATGATAAATTGGCCGGTTCAGCTTTATTTTGGCTCATTTTTGACCGGTTCATAGTGGTTCCTAGGGTTTTTGGGCCTTCTGAATCTGATTTTGAGGGTTTCGTGGCCAAACGAGTTCGGGATGAGGTAGTTTTAGGCCAATTTAAGCCGGTTCAAGGGTTTTTGGCAATCGGTTTATTATGGTTTGGGATTTTAAGGGCTAGTTCACCATTGTTAAGGGTTTTTGAGTGGAAATTGACTGTGTTAGTGAAACACGTGAGTCTCGTGACGGGTTTTGGTACCTTGGGATGCGTGCCAAGGGTCCTAGGATGGGATTTGAGCTGGTTCGGGCTACTAAGCCCGTTTCTTGTGCTAATTTTGGTATTGGTAATGATTTTGTGTGATTTTGACTACAGATATGGTTGAGGAGATATATCCTGACCGGTGAGTCGGGTGGAGGTGACTCGGGACTTCTCTATTGTTTTGGTTTTTGTACTGTGAGTGATGATACCCTCTCTATGCTTGTGATTTCATACTGTGATTTTCTGACATGATGATTATGTAGTTTGAAAACTGTATTTTGACTATATTATACTGGGGATATGTGTTATGTGTTTTATGAATTATCAGTGAGATATGTTGGTTTGTGATACTGGCTTTTGAGATGTAAACTGTACATGAATATGTATACCTGTTTTTGACTTATACATGAGGTGGGTATTGTGAGATGTGTTTTGGGACGCCAGGTGGCTCGACTAGAGGACAGCAATGCTGTGGCATCTAGTGCGAGGGCCCTGGGTTTGGGATGAGGCGGCAGGGACCGCAGGCGGCAGAGGCCGTAGACATGTTACGCACTGTCAGGTTGTATTGGGTGGCAGGCTTAGCCGACGGACGGTGGACCGTAGCGTACGGGGAGTACCTTGGCCCAGCAATGAGATGAGTTGTGCAGCTAAGGGCTCAGCCGACGGACGGTGTGCTACCGTAGCGTGCGGGAAGTACACTGGCCCTGTGATTGATGCGATGTGATGATTGATTATCTTGATGCCTCACATATGTATGATTTGATATTGAACTGCTCACTGTATTTATATGTGTTAAAAAGGGTTTTTGAACTTGTGGTATGATACATATCCCAACATGCATAAACTAGGTATCATCTGTACTCGCTGAGTTTCGCGACTCATCCTTTTATTATCATTCCAGATCAGGTTGACTGTTCGTATTCCAGTCGTAAGGATTTGTCTTGAGCTTCAGAATTCGATCGATGTACGGGCACATTTATTTATGTTACTGTTTTGTACTCTAGAAACTCCTTTGTTATTTTCAGACAGGATTCTGGTTTGTATTTGAAAATTGAGTTTGTACAACATCCTCGATATTATTCATATGATATGATGGTTTGGAATCATGTGAGATGGTCTTGAGGCTGACTAGGGTCGGTGGGCCCTAGTGCCGGTCACGGGCCCGGGATCGGGGCGTGACAGAGTGGTATCAGAGCTCTAGGTTTATTCTGAGGATTACAAGGGAGCAGGGTTCTTTGGTAGTGCTTTTATTATGAGGGTGAGGGCCCCACTTTCATAATGGAAGGACTGTCGAAGGCCTTTTTAGGGAGTGTTTGGCGTTGGCTTTTCAATTCCTTGTGTGTCGATTTCTTCGATATCCTCATAATTCTCATATTTTGCATTCAGATGGATTCGTTAATTGATGGGTATATGATTTTCCATGAGGTCACAGATTTAGGGGCGTTGGGAGATTCCCCAAGTGGATTGGCCCCTACTTGGACTCGAGATGGATGACGGGGTAGATGGTATGAGAGGATTATGAGGCAGGCCGACATTCGGCTGCAAGAGTGGGTTTGGCTAGGTTGACCGAGATGATGATTGGGTTTATAGTGGACATCCGGGGTTTGTAGAGGGTGGTAGCAGAGTTTGTGGGGAATGGTACTAGCGAGAATTGAGAGCCAGTATTAGTTGGGGGACAGCTGAGTACTGTTGCTTCTGAAGGGGTGGTGGCAAGGCTGCTAGCCCCAGTTAGTATACGGGTAGGCTCTCCTATCATTCCGGTAACGATAACCCTAGTATAGTGGCAAACGAGGGAGATGACTGACTGTGATAAGAGGATTATTTAGTGGTAGATTCACCTCGAGGCGGAGATAATCGCCTCGCAGTCACCGACAGTCGGGACATGGAGGTTCATCTGGCAGACTGTTGTTGATCGATGTACTTATATCTGGTGATCGGAGTTTAGCAGGCACACAGTTGGTGATTTGATGTGGATGTGGCCAGTAAGGCCATGTGATTCGGAGTTGCTTGTTTTCTTAGGAGATTACCGAGCGACAATAGCATGTTACCGATGTGGCTAGTAGGGCCATGTGATTCGGAGTTGCCCGTTTTCTTGGGAGATGGCCCAAGTGACAGGAGCATGTTACCAATGTAGCCAGCAGGGCCACATGGTTAAGGATTTGCCCACAAGAGGCTGCCTAGGTGCTAGGAGTTGTCATCGTTGTGGGCAGCCAGGACATATAGTGAGGGATTGTCTGCGTTTATTAGAGATTATTTTGGCAGCAGGTCCCACATCACAAACTAGGGGGCAGATAGGCGTAGAGCTATCAAGCTCACACGATTAAGGGATAAGTGACAGTGATGGGAGTAGAGGTCAGGTACGAGTAGATGCTTTAACTCAACAAGACACTCGGACGTCTAATGCAGTGATCACAGGTATAATTTCGATTTGTTCTTTAAAGGTTTATGCGTTATTCGACCTTGGTTTTATTTATTTGTTTGTGTTTGTGAGTTTCTTGACTCGAATTCATGGACAGCGGAAACTGTTAGAATACCTTTTTTTTTGTGGAGACTCTGACATGAGAGTCGGTCTGGGTGACTCAGTTATGTAGGGTTTTGTTTGACTATATTGGAGTTGATTTTTGATAGAGTTGGTTGATAATGTGTTATGCTTTTTTGGATTATCATTATTTGACAGTGAGATTTAAAATGCCCGGAGAGACGGCGTGTATTTATTAAGGAGATAGAGTTTGCTTAAGATTTGTTACTTGATGCACAAGTAATTTCTATTCATTAGTATTGCATTGCTCCGGTATGGCTTAGGGAGCTTAAGGAGCAGTGGCAGGAGTTGTTGGATTGGGGGTTTGTTAAGATGAGTATCTCTCCTTGGAAGTACCAATATTGCTTGTTAGGAATAAGAATGAATCCCAAAGACTGATGTTGATTACTGACAGTTTAATGAGGTTACAGTGCGTGATTGGTATCAATTACCTAAGATCGATGATTTGTTTGATTAGTTGAGTGGGGCCAGACATTGTTTTCGGATATATATCTTTAGTCAGTTTATCATCATATGAGGATCTGATAGGAGGATATTCCTAATACTGCTTTCAGGATTTGGTTTGGGCATTTCGAGTTTTAGGTTATGTCCTTTAGGCTGACAAATGCCCTTATGGCTTCCATGGATCTGATAAATATTGTGTTTCAGTCATTTTCGGATAAAATTGTGATTGTTTTGGTAATGATATTTTAGGGTACTCGAAGAATGGGGATGAATACAAGATACACTTATGAGAAGTTTTATGAACTTTGAGAGGTCATTGGTTGTATACTAATTTTTTTTTTTTTTTATATATGAGTTATTAAGTGACAGGGTGGCCTTTTTGAGACACACAATATTGAGTGATGGGATTATTATTGACTTCCATAAGTTTTAGGCTGTATAGCAATGGCCAAGGATTTGTAGCTTTTCGGATATGGCCAGATTTTTTTTGCTATTATTCATATGGGAGTTTTCCAGAATAATAGCATTTTTCGTTTGACCCAGAAGGGGGTCAAGTTTCAGTGATCGGGTGCTTACGATGAGAGCTTTTAAAAGCTCAAGAATTGTTTGACTACAACATTTGTGTTGGTGTCACTTATAGAGACAGGTGGATTTTCATAGTACGGTGATATCTTTCAAATGAATTAGACGGCCTTTTGGTGCAACGTGGATGGGTGATGACAGGTTGTATATTCTGAGGGATGATGTATGAACCGCTAGGAGCATTGAGTTCGAGGTAGACTCGGATGGAGCTCTATAACGTAAAGGTCGATTGTGAGTGTCTGACGAGGATGATTTGAGGAACATGACAATTGAGGTGCACAATTCTTGATATTCTAGCCATCTTGGTACCAATCAAGTGCATCAGGATTTGGACAGTTCTACTGGTGGAAAGGGATGAAAGACGATGTAATAGACTCTATTTTGAGATGTTTGACTTGTCAATACGGTAAACTGAGCATTAGAGGCCTGCAAGGATACATTGACAGATAGAGCTACCAGATAAAAGTGCGAGGGGATTGTTGTAGAAATTGTGATTGGACTGTCTTGTACCATTTGAGGTTTTTGACTTCATATGGGTTATTGTGTAAAGACTGACCAAGACTGTGAGTTTCTTTCTAGTAAAGACTAGTTACAGTGTATTACAGTATACCAGTTACATTTGAATGGGATTGTGAGATTGCATGAGGTGTTTCTGTTTATCATCTTTAATAAAGGATTCCGGTTGAGGCTCTGGTTTTGAAAATGTATTTCAGAAGGCTCTCAGGACTCGAGTGGATTTGAGTATAGCATTCAATCCTCAGACTGATGGTCAGTCAGAGAGGACTATATAGATATTGAGGGATTGCTATGGGTTTGTGTCTTGGACTTCGGTGGTAATTGGAATTTGCATTTACTTTTAATAGTGTTTGTGTATAACAACAGTTATTAATTCAGTATACAGATGGCCCTGTTTGAGGTATTGTATGACTGACGATGTCGGTCACCTATTGGTTGGTTTGAGATTAGGGAGTTGAATTTATTGGATCAGATTTGAATTGGGATGCAGTGGACAAGTTTTAGTTGTTTAGAGAGAGGTTGTCTGTGGCGCAGAGTAGATAGAAGGCTTACGCGAATTACCGACGTTGCCCTTGAAATTTGTGGATAGAGATCACGTCTTTTTGAGCATTTCTTCGATGATGGGCATGACCAGATTTGGCAGAAGGAGAAGCTTAGTCTTCGTTCTATTGGTTTGTATGAAATACTGAATCGAGTTGGAGCTGTAGAGCATCATTTGGTTATTCCTCAAAATTTGTCGATAGTACATCCTGTATTTCATGTCTATGTTGAGGAAATAAGTGTTTGATTTGTTGCATGTGATTTCATCACAGAATGTTCAATTAAGTCAAGATTTGTCATATGAGGAGAGGCCAGTGGCTATGTTAGATCGACAGGTAAAGTGACTTCGTTCGAAGGAAATACCATCTGTAAAAGTACTTTGGAGAAGTCAAACTTCAGAAGAGGTTACTCAGGAATTTGAGGAGATTATGCATAGGAAATATCTACAATTATGTGGTATGTGACTTATTTCTCTATGTTAAAATTCGGGGACGAATTTTTATAAGGAGGGAAGAATGTAATAACCCAACTTTTAAATAAATAATAATAATTAATTAAATTAATAATCAGGGGCTTAATTGTGAAAATTAGAGATTTAGGGCTTAATTTGGGAATATTAGAAGTTTGGGGGTTGATTTGGGAATTCTGGGAAGTATGGGATTTCATTGAAATTGTTAGGGACTGAATTGAAGAAAAACAAAATTTGAGGACTAGATCTAAAGAAAACAGAAATTTTGGTCCAAATCGGTGGCCGAAGCTTTTGACGTCGAATTCGTCGCGATGGTTGAAGTTTTCGGTGATTTGTTCACACCGCCACGTGCGTATTTAAGAGAGGAACGAAAGCCCTCTCTCAATTTCGGAATTCGGGTGAGTTTAGAGAGAGAAATTGAGAGTTTTCTATATTTGGGTTCATCCGCGATCCGTGAGGAGTTTTTGGATAAATTTTGATGATTTATTAGTTTTTGATCCGATTATTGGGCGTAGTTCGACTCTTTCTGCTCAGATCTACCAAATCGAGTGTGGATTGATAAGGTAAGTGGGTTTTCCTATTTTATTTTGATTTTTATTATTTTATTTTTAATTTTCGGAAGTTACAGACCCGGTTTTGTGAACCGGGTCTGTCAAACCCAGAATTTCCGGGTGAATTGGGCGGGACCCAGATGATCCGGGTCCCCTGTGCGGCCTGCAGGCTGTCCGGGCCATTGGGCCCGGACAGGCCTGTCAGGCGGCCCGCGGGCCAGCCTGTATTCTTAAAAAAAAAAAAAAAAAAAAAAAAAAAAAGTAATGTTGTTGCGGGCGGTCGGCTCCAAGCCGAGCCGGGTGTGAGCCGGCTCCAAGCCGACTCCAAGCCGGCTGAGCCGAGCCGGCTCAGTTAAAAAAAAAAAAAAAAAAAAACAGAGCAGTTGACTGAACCGGCCGGTGGCTTTGACCGGCCGGTTCAGTGGTCAAACGACCTCGGAATTGGGAAGTTGAACCGGTTCTGGAATCAGGGAGAAAAGACCTACTGAACCAAGTTGGTTCGAGGGTTCGGGGAGGTCCGGTTTGACCAGAAATTTAGTGTTTTGATTAAACCGACCGGTTCAAGGATAATTAATGATAAATTGGCCGGTTCAGCTTTATTTTGGCTCATTTTTGACCGGTTCATAGTGGTTCCTAGGGTTTTTGGGCCTTTGAATATGATTTTGAGGGTTTCGTGGCCAAACGAGTTCGGGATGAGGTAGTTTTAGGCCAATTTAAGCCGGTTCAAGGGTTTTTGGCGATCGGTTTATTATGGTTTGGGATTTTAAGGGCTAGTTCACCATTGTTAAGGGTTTTTGAGTGGAAATTGACTGTGTTAGTGAAACACGTGAGTCTCGTGACGGGTTTTGGCACCTTGGGATGCGTGCCAAGGGTCCTAGGATGGGATTTGAGCTGGTTCGGGCTACTAAGCCCGTTTCTTGTGCTAATTTTGGTATTGGTAATGATTTTGTGTGATTTTGACTACAGATATGGTTGAGGAGATATATCCTGACCGGTGAGTCGGGTGGAGGTAACTCGGGACTTCTCTATTGTTTTGGTTTTTGTACTGTGAGTGATGATACCCTCTCTATGCTTGTGATTTCAAACTGTGATTTTCTGACATGATGATTATGTGGTTTGAAAACTGTATTTTGACTATATTATACTGGGGATATGTGTTATATGTTTTATGAATTATCAGTGAGATATGTTGGTTTGTGATACTGGCTTTTGAGATGTAAACTGTATATGAATATGTATACCTGTTTTTGACTTATACATGAGGTGGGTATTGTGAGATGTGTTTTGGGAACGCCAGGTGGCACGGCTGGAGGACAGCAATGCTGTGGCGTCCAGTGCGAGGGCCCTGGGTTTGGGATGAGGCGGCAGGGACCGCAGGCGGCAGAGGCCGTAAACATGTTACGCACTGTCAGGTTGTATTGGGATGGCAGGCTCAACCGACGGACGGTGGACCGTAGCGTACAGGGAGTACCTTGGCGCAGCGATGAGATGAGTTGTGCAGCTAAGGGCTCAGCCGACGGACGGTGTGCTACCGTAGCGTGCGGGGAGTACACTGGCCCTGTGATTGATGCGATGTGATGATTGAT
Source organism: Thlaspi arvense (assembly GCA_911865555.2). Lineage (NCBI taxonomy): Eukaryota > Viridiplantae > Streptophyta > Magnoliopsida > Brassicales > Brassicaceae > Thlaspi > Thlaspi arvense. The sequence goes on along the minus strand of CAJVSB020000565.1, from coordinate 8,091 downwards.
TATCTTGATGCCTCACATATGTATGATTTGATATTGAACTGCTCACTGTATTTATATGTATTAAAAAGGGTTTTTGAACTTGTGGTATGATACATATCCCAACATGCATAAACTAGGTATCATCTGTACTCGCTGAGTTTCGCGACTCATCCTTTTATTATCATTCCAGATCAGGTTGACTGTTCGTATTCCAGTCGTAAGGATTTGTCTTGAGCTTCAGAATTCGATCGATGTACGGGCACATTTATTTATGTTACTGTTTTGTACTCTAGAAACTCCTTTGTTATTCTCAGACAGGATTCTGGTTTGTATTTAAAAATTGAGTTTGTACAACATCCTCGATATTATTCATATGATATGATGGTTTAGAATCATATGAGATGGTCTTGAGGCTAACTAGGGTCGGTGGGCCCTAGTGCCGGTCACGGGCCCGGGATCGGGGCGTGACAGAGAAGACCCCTTACCTATTACCATAGTCGTCTTCTTTACCATGGAACAACAATCGCTGATCAGAACTATAGGCTAAAAACTCCACTCAAAATGATTGCGGTTGGTGTCAACTTTTCTAAACGCAGCCATCCTCACCCAGATCAAGTTTTTTATTGTCAGATTGTTGATTATAGAGGGGAAAAGCATCAATAGCAGTCGATTGATTAATCCAACAAAAATTGAAAAAAAAAGGGTATTTGGAGTCAAATTCGTTGAGGGCTTTTCTTCTCAAGACTTATATCTATATATTTATGCATTCAATTGAAGATTTGATAGCTTCAATTTTCCCTGATTTGATTAAATCACAAAATCAAGGAAAGGCAATGAACAGAATCAAACTTTTGGAATTTTTGCAATTTGGTCCTTGATTCCTAATTTCATTCGATTTGGTCTCGAAAGTTCTAATTCTTTCTATTCAGGCCCCAAAAATTTTAAGTTTATCAATTGGATCCTCTAACCATCCGTAGATGCTTGGGCAACTTCTTGATAGTATCTTATAAAATAACGATGGCAAGACATGTTCATGTGTTGTAAGATGATTATGGCATGTATTTACATTTTTTAGGCTTTTTTTCTTCTCTTCAGCCTTATCTCACTGCCTTTTGTTTTGAGTGGGGAAAGGGGAAGGGATTTATTTACCTCCCTCATGTTTCAATTCAATTGTAAAATCATTCCTACAACTTTTAATTTTGACAATTTCATTCTTTTGACAAGTTCGCAACAACAATTTCTAGCCTTAAATTTGAGTTATATATGTTTCGATTGATGTATCATTTTATTAAATTATAACATGTGCCTAAAATCCACTCTCATTCCCTCATATTTATAATCTAATTTTAATCAAATTCTCAGCTTTGTAATTGAATTTAAACCGAATTCTTGCCATGGCTTTTTAAATATTTTTCACTATAACTATTTGTGCTTGCACATTTACGTGCAGTTATTTGCTTCATTATTTATGTGCATTAACTTATCATGTCTGTTAAAACCACATTGGCTTTTCATGGTCGTTAATGAGCTCAACACTCTCAAACCCCACCCGAAGGACCAAGACAAGAGTTCTTATTATCCTCTAATTAATTTATAGCGCATGGCAGTCGGGTAGGGTTCAGAGAAACAAGTTAGTAGCACAAGATTTAATTTGGATGATACATCATGAAAAGCTATTTCACTCAATTACTTGGTTTTGAGCATCTAATTCAATGAAAAAGGTATTAATTTCATGAAATAACCAGTAATTTGAGACTTAATACACTTCAAACAAATTGAAAACATGTAATGCTATTACAAAGTTATTACTTATATGTAACCAAAAAAAAAAAGTTTATTACTTATGACATTTATTTGATAGCTCTGCATCTTACTTGAATTAATTACTTGTCTCTTCTAGTAATACTTTCTTTTCCCTTGTCACATGGGTAGCCTCTGTCATCGTGTCCTCAATGTGTCATGCATCCCGGGCATTTGAAACGCAGCTAACTGTGCTTGCAATCACACTGGTAGCCTCTGTCCTTGTGTCCTCCATGTATGACGCATCCCAAGCATTTGAAGCGCAGCTAATTGTGCTTGCAAAAATAGTTGACTCAACTGACCACGTGATTCTATCATTATCCTTATAAATATAATAAACCACCATAATAGAAGAAACCATCCCAGCGAAGGAACCAGAACCACCAGCAATAAAATTGATGCAATTGCTCCTGCCAAGAGACTCATGTGCCTAAAATCTCTTTAAAGCTTGTAAATCGAGTTTGCGTTATTATTTCTGCGGCTAATGTTATGGCATAAAAGATTAGCATGACAACGAATGCCTTCATAATTATGTAGTGGGTTTCGAAGGCTGAACTCTGCTTGCTTGGAGGAGGCTTCCCATACTAGCAATGAGAAAGAAGAAGATACCATGCAGAGGAGAAATAGGGTTTTGTCCTCTTCCCCTGTCACCACAGGGCAAGACATACAAAATTAAAGATAGAAATGATATAATAATGAAAATGGTAATACGATACTGCTAATATGTAAGTTTGCTTAGCTCCATTGTATTGCGAATCTCCGCTCCAATTTTATGCAAATAATAAAATAATTTCATTTATTCCTTAAAAAAGAAAAAAATAACATTTTTAATATATTGATAGTGATAAATAAATTTTGAGATAATCTTTGCATCTAAATACTTTGTTCTCTCTTTTAATATTGGGAGAAGAAAGAGATTGAGGGAGACTTAATTATGTTTATTTAAATTCTTACTTTTTAAAAGAATTTATATTTATATTTTTACGAGTATGTATTTATACGCCTAAACGAGCCCAGCTCTCACTCTCGCTCGTCTGCTTTGTTTTGTACGCGCTGCAAGTGCGAACGGGTCTCGCGTGCGCGCCTCTGGTTTGCGCGTGTGAGACACGCTCTCCTTCTTCCCCGCCTGTCGGCTACTGTTCACCTCTCTCTGGGTTGGCTTCTGCGCATTAACACAGGGGATCAGACTTTCGATCTTCAATCCGCCCAAACCAAAATCCAAAATCCCCTAACACAGAACCCCCTTCAGTTCCGAAACACTGAGATCACACATTCGCACCCTTAAACCCCAGATCAGAACGGAAGAGGAAGACCAGAGAACACACTCACGCCGAACCAGTCTTTGGGAACTTCTCCTAATCCTTTGAAAATCAACTCTAATTACAAAGGAAATCCTTCAGAAGCTCGCTCGCTCTCTCTCTCTCTCAGAGCTTCTCCCTCACACTCGATTTCTCTCTCTAAATCGAGCTTACCCAACCCTCTGTTCTCTCTCCGAACAGTCGGCTTTCACTCTCCTTTCTCTCTCTGGAGCTCAACTCCCTCTCTTATAGCTCACACAGGAGCCAGGTTCTTTGAGATCTCACCTAATCTACCCGGGAGATTAACTCAATCTCCGTTACAATCGTTTCCCCCTTAACCCTTACTAGCATTTGGCTTGAATCTGGGCGAGATACATCTGCGTATAAAACTCGGATTTGCTGTTTTATTTGGATCTGTTGGCCGATTCGGCTTTATCAACATCTTGGAAGATCTCTTCCATATTTTCTCCTAATTTTCCCCACCAGAACTAATCTCTTTAACCGATTCCCTCGCCTGCAATGGATCTCGCACATCAAGGGATCTTCGCCGACTGGTTCGACTTCTGGTGCGAGACTTGCGCTTCAGCTTCTTTCAGGTACTGAACCCATCGTCTATGACTGGGTTTCATCTGCATCATCGTCGGCCTCCTTGTGCCTCGTCCGTGTATTTACGGCCTTCGCCGCTGCAGGCGAGTCTCCCGGAGCCTTCGTCTTCTCCGGGAAAGCTCGATGCTTCTGGATTTCGTGCGCAACCCGATCCTGACCCGGATTTCTGTTTGGGCCAAACCGTCCGGCCCATCTCGAAGTTCTCTTACTGGGTCGGCCCATCAACCGACCCGGGACCAGTGGTCTGGGCCCAGCCCGGTTGCATCTGGGCTGGCCGTTTGCTTCGGCCGGGTCCGTTTGCTCCGAGCCCAGCTTTCCTAAGCCCAGTCCCGAATCCAGCAATCGAGCCCACCTTTGACAGCCCACAGTCTAATTCAGATCCACTTCGCCTCTCATGCCCAACTCCTCTGGGCCCAACGCATTAATTATCTACAACCCAGCCCATCTTTCTTAGACGCACTCCTCGACTTATTTGATTGGAGCCGGTTCAACCTAAATAAACTAACACCTTCTATCTCTAATAACATATTTATGCCAATACAAGTGGTCAATGGGTTGAATTCTAATCTAAATTCGATCCGAATTGATCTAAATTTTAGACCCTTTAATTGATGAAAATTTTCGATAGATTAAATCTGATTATAAATATTTGTAATCCGAAATACATGGACCGAATATATAATTAAATAATTTGATCCGTTAAAATATGAATCTGAATATTTTAATAATAATTTTTATTTAATTAATAATTAGATATATTAATAAATACTTTTATATATAATGTAATATGTATGATATTATAATTAATAATGTACTAATTTGTATTTGTGAGACATTTTATTTAATAAAATAATATATATTTTTTCTAAACTATTCTAATATTTTTCTACTTTCCCTAATTTTAGTTTTTCTACTATGTATTATATTTAATAATTAATTACTTTTGAAATTTCATGAAACATTTAAATAAATTAGTTATAAAAATTTTCTAAATTTTTACTATAATACAAATAAAACTTGATAATTTTATAAAGTATTGGAATTCTATCATAACTTTTATAATATATTATGTAACAAAAGTTCTTCTTAATCATTCATAAATAACAATTTATTTTTAAATTTTATTTATATTTTAATAAAAACAAAATAATTGAACATAAATCATGAATTTTTATCATTCATAAATAATAATTTATTTGATTTTACATATCTTTTACTTATTGGTTATTTGATTTTAATTATTGTTAATTGTTATTTAAATCAAATTTTTTATTCATATTGGATTAGGTAATAACAAGTAGAAATCCTATCGAATTTCAGGTTGAATTTGGATATTTATATTGATAATCAGATTCGAATTCAGATCATCTTGATTTGATTTGAATCTAACCCGTTTATATATCTACATGACATGATATTTATTGAGTCATTCACAATTAATCTTTGGATGCCATCACGAAGCTATCATAGCAGACTAAAATAGAAGGCAGGGTAAGAAGGGTATATAAAGGAGGTACTTAATATTTAAAGCAAATTACTTTTCTGTAGACCATAAACTATGCATGTAAATATGTAAGCAAATTCGATATTTGAGAAGAAGCAACAAACCCAAAACCTTACATCTTTGTCTTAAACTTGGCTGATATCAACTGTATCAGATCAAAAACATAGAAAAATAACAGATTAATGGGAAAATGATAAACAGAGAGAGCTTACATTATCGTCTCATCCCCAACGTTCATCCCTCCACTGTTTGGCGTCTGGCATCCTCAGCTTTCTACGATGAACAAGAGTGAATGGTTTGGTGCTTATATATTAAATTGGGTGCAGATTTCATCACCAATCCTTTCCCCACTGTGACCTGTCATCGAATGGGATGCCGACACGTGTCCGACAAAACAATTTGTGTAAGGGGCAAACTTTATCAGATAGGACGAACTATTTGTGCAAGGGTCAACTCGCTTGGCCGAGCTATTTGTGTAAAGGAGTGTAAAGGGGTTGGTTTGATGCTGGTGCTACCCCAGTGGGGTAGCACCCCAGCAACGTGGCATTTATTTATTTTGTTTAATTTTTTATTTTTTATTTCATATTTATTTAATTAAATAAAAATTAACTGTTTAGATAAATTTATTAATATCAATATTTATTTTGATTGTGTATATTAGTATTAAATTTTTTAAGTTTTTGATTTTTTTTTATATTTTATTTTTAAATTTTTAAACAAAAATTAGTTTTTCGTATTTTATTTTAAAATTTAAAAAGTAAAAAATAATTTGATTATTTATAAAATAATTTAATATTTAATATTATATCTAAATTTTTTTATTTAATTAAATATAAAAATAAAAAATAAAAAAAATTAATATTAATATACACAATCAAAATAAATATAATATTAATAAATTTATCTAAACAATTAATTTTTATTTAATTAAATAAATATAAAATAAAAAATAAAAAAATTAAACAAAGTAAATAAATGTCACGTTGCTGGGGTGCACCCAGCATCAAACTAACCGTGTAAAGAGCAACACGCTGTCAGATAGGACAAACTATTCGTGAAAGGTTCAACCCGCACGCTGTCAGATGGACAAACTATTTGTGAAAGGTTCAACCCGCTGGACGAACCATTTGTGAAAGGGTCAACCCGCTGGACGAACTATTTGTGTAAGGCGTAACCCTACTTTAATTATTGATTGATGTATAAATTTACGATTTTTCTAACTTTTTATTATATATAATTAAGGGTGTACAAACTATAATTTTAATTTAATTTTTAATAATTAATTTAAATTTTTTTATTTTTTAATTTTAATACTTTAAAATAAATTATTTATTTAATTTTTTATTATCAAATATATATATATATACATGTAATATGTATGTGTATGTGTGTGTGTGTATATTTGTATATACATACATACATAAATATATGTATATATTCTTGTGTGTGTGTGTGTATTTATATAAACATAAAAATATATATGTATGCGTGTATACGTACACATACATATAGGTATATATAAACCATAATATTGGTTTGATTTTTGATAATTGAGTTTGATTTTTTGGTTTTTTGGTTTTGATACTTTAAAAACTAATCAATTTAATTTAATTATAAATCAAACCAAACTAAACTTAAAATTTCGATATGCGTAAGTATATATATATATATATACATATAACATATATATTTGTGTGTATGTATTATATAAACATTATATATTCATAAAAATATAGAAATATGTATGTGTTTGTGTGTGTGTGCATAAATACGTAAATATATATATTTACTATTTATATATATATATATATATACGTACGTACATACATACATATATATATTTACATGTGTGTGTGCGTGCATGCGTGTGCGCGTGTGTGTATATATGTATATATTTATATATAATATAAATATATGTACATGTATATATATTTATATTTATATGAGTAGATAAAATTTATACATGTATGTGTGTGTGTGTTTGTGTACACACACATATATGTTCATATAAATATGTGTACGCATGTGTGTGTATTTTTTTATGAAACAAAAATATTTTTAAAATTTTGATTTTTGGTTTAGAATGATTTAGTTTGGTTTTTAAAACAAACCAAATCATAATTTTGAATTATTTTTTTACTCCAAACCAAATCCAACTAAATTTAAAAAAACCAAACCAAATTTTAAAAATTAGTTTGTTAATTGATTTGGTTTTGTACAGACCTATGTACAATGTATTTCATTTTAACTTTAAATGAAAAAAATAAAAAAAAATTAAATAATAAAATTAAACTTTTAAAATACTAAATATTTTACGGTTCATTACAGTTTCGGTTTACGGTGCATTACCGGTTCCGGTTCACGGTTTATTCACAATTCCAGTTCACAGTTCATACATGGTTCCGATTCACGATTTCGGTTCACGATTCACGATTTACGATTCATTCCAAGTTCCTTCACGGTTCCGGTCTGGTTCCAATTCAGATTCAAAAAAAAAATGTAAACCTTAACCGGATCGCGAACCTTCACAGTTTAGAATCGGACCGAATCGGATATTGTCTGTCCGGTCCAATTTTTTCCCGGTCCAGGCCGGGCTAGTTCACAGTTCAAACCTGAACCGTGAACAGGGCTATCCTTTTAGATCTAAAACTTATAAGTATAGACATTATACACCCGATTAAATTAACTTTTTAGGGATAGCGTAATAACAAATGATATAGTTAACAAGTTAATAAAAGATATTTTTATATAATTATTTATTTAAATAATAAAAAATAAATTATATTAATTTTTTAACTTTGTTTTCACTTTATTCTCGATAATTAAACACAATGCCAAAACATTTCATTCGCTCGAAGTTATCCTTAAATGAATTTCAAGTGGGAGCTGGATACGGTAATCAGA
>CAJVSB020000564.1:0-39953 GCA_911865555.2 Thlaspi arvense | reverse complement strand
TAATAAGTGGCATAAAGAATGGTTAAACTAGTTGATGCTTAGGAAAAAGGGCAAAGTTTGGCTTAAAACCAAGTTAGACCTAATTGGAGGTGAGGTAAAGTGTGTGTAGAAATTTTTAGTAGAAAAATTCTGATTTGAGGAAATGAACTTGTAGAAGTTATATCCCTCTAGGGAGGCATGAAATGGTGCTGAATGGGTACCAAAGAGGCCTAAAGGTAGACACAAAGCTAGGAAAAAAACAAGACAAATATGAGCCAAACTTGGCAACTAAGTCCCACCACTAGTGCTCAAAAATTTCTGCAACATAAGAGCCTAAAAGAAATGACTTTTGAGTCTCCAAAGACATTTAACAAATCTAAAATGTGAACATGTCAAGGATAATAAAAGGGGTTAAGGGTGATTTTTAAGAAAGAGTTAGAGTAGAGCACACTTTCAAAGTTAGAGAAAAAGAAACTAATAACTAGATCACTTAGAGAATTTGGCATGCAATTGTACTTGCATTATGTCTCCATGACATAGTATTGACGTCTACATATTCATCTCACATAGAAGTAGACCAAGGACACGAGCAGGAGCCTGATCAGCCAGGCCTAGTAGAGTCGCAATAAATCACATATATGGTGAGTGTCACTCTTTCTAAACTTCATATTTTTTATAAAATGTGTTTCTAAGAACCAATATAAAATGTTTTTCAACATGTATATTTTGTGTATGAAAACAAATGGAAATAGATAGTTACTTTTACTTTATTGTAGGTGCATTTTATGATGTTATATATATTTTCTACATTTTAATTATGAATGGTCAGGTAGCCATCAGAGGCAAGTGACAGCTCTACAGATTCAGATATTCTATATGACCTAATGGGGTCCAAATGCCAAGAGATATGTTAGTTGGCCTTGGAGTGTCGATCCATAGTGTCAGCTACATAGTGCATAGTGCCTGGCATGTTTTAGCATAATTTATCCTAACGAGGGCTAGACTATGTCCCATATTTTTTATTTTCATGTATACTACCCTTTAGACATTTCCTTGTTGTGAACACTAGGCTTTTAGAGCTATATATATATATATATATAATATAATATAGATAATGTTTATGCTTTTCACGGTTTTATGTTATAATTGAACATGGATTTTGACACTACAACAAGACAAAGATTATATGATCTCCCTATGTCATGGTTTTTATTATATCAGTGGTTTGAGATGTTTTATAAATTTTTCTAACTACATTATAAGTAAAAAAAACACTATCTATTTCCACTAAATTTAGTTTGCTTGCTATTCACTAGGACGTTAGTCTCATTATTTTCCCACCTTGCAGATTTGGCAACTAGATTTAATTAGCACAGTTTTGCATCACCTATAGCATAGCACTATAGCAAAGGTGTGGCCAGTGACTAGTCATTCATTAGTTGTTGTATTAATTTAAATTTTGAGAGAAGTGAGAGTTTTGTATATTTGATTTATTGTATAAATGGTTTGGGAATATTTCCAGTGGTGAGACAGTGTTTAGTTAAATAATAATTTATGTTGTGTGGTAGTTTAAGCATATAATGACCACCACGAGGTTGTAGAATTTCACAATGTTATGCAGTATAAGATTTATAGCTTCCCATGATAATATCCAATATGAAATCTATAGGTACTCTGACACAAGGTTAGTAAGAGTCAATTATTATAGATGTTATAAGAGTTAGCATGTTGTCATGTCTTTGGCATGGCAGAGTATCAGTTTCTACCCCATTGTCATTCCCTACTCAGTTTGTAGGGGTGGGATGTGTTAGTTAAAGTGATATCAGAGTAAAGTTTAAAAAGTATTTGGGCCTAGATTCAGGGAGTGCTAGAGTATGGTAAGGAGTACTAGAGTGTAGGCATATGTATAAGCATTTGTATTCTCACATAGACAATTGTAAACATTGTGGGGCCATGGTTAAATTTAGAACGAGTTGAGGTAGATAGACTAGAGACTAGAGAACTAGCCAACCTCTTAGATAAGTATTCAATGTTACAACTATTGCACATGAAGAGACAGAAACATCACATTTTACATGACACTATGCATAATACCAAGAGCTTGGTCTAATTATCTATGCCCTTATTTCTAAGATTAATAAATATGTTAGTTGAGCTATTTAGAGATAATGCACAAGACAAGAGACCTTGAGGATTATAGGATTTAATCGCACTATCAATCCATTGTAAATTAGAAGATGATTTCAAAAGGATGGAGACAATTTTTGATGTTAAAACAAGGAATGTTGTGAAGACTTTAGCACGTGAAATATGGCCTAGTACCTCAAGGAATAATTTATATTTATTTTGTGTATGATTGACTGGTGATGTGAGGCTTGAGGCACTAGGGGTTGGAGGTTTCAAATTTGATTGCAAATTAAGAGATTTTAGGAAGTGAGTTGGAATGTGAACAAATGACTAAGAGATGACACCTTAGCAAAGTTTGCACATATGAGTTTAGAATATAGATTTAGTATCCTAAAAGAAGTTAGATAGACCTAAGAAATATTAACAAATAGTCAAAAGCTTAAGGAGTCTAGACTTGCTATAAGCATAATAGAAATAATAGAAAAATATTCTAAGTGTGATTTAAAATATGCGTTGAGAAATATTAACAAATAGTCAAAAGCTTAAGGAGTCTAGACTTGTTGTAAGTATAATAGAAATAATAGAAAAATATTCTAAGTGTGATTTAAAAATATGCGTTTTATATAATAACTAGATAAATATGAGCTTGGAGAATTATAAGAGCACTTAGAATTTTGAAAGAATGGCAACTAGTGACTTGAAATTCTGTTCTAGAAAATTCTTAGGATAATTTGGAACTTATGATTAAACTGTTTGAGGTAAATTCAAGATAAAATGATTAGAAATTCTTTAGAAATCAAATTAGTTGTGTTCACTTACTTGAGTTGAGATTCTTTTGGAGCCTATGAATTAAAGATGTTGCTAAACATTGGTGACAAGCTATAGGTAGAGCCAATCAATAAACTATCCAGGTGTGAGTGATTAGCGAATAGTTTTTTTGGAGACATATACATGAAAGATTGATAGTTAAGCAAAAATAAAAATTTTGTGGTGATCATGGAATTCTTGCGATGGGATGGATGGTATATTGGTTTCTACGTGATAGTTCATAATGGGATATATGCAAATGGAATATCTACAAAGTTGTAATGTTTCATTAAATTCTTGATTTAACGATTATGTGGACAGATTGTGGTTTAATTAAGCAAGAAGGTAGAGAGACATTTAGTAGATATGATGTTATCGACTAAGAGAGAGATATCTAGATATGTTGGACTCATTTGATACTGAATTTCAAGTATGAAATTTTTCAAAAGTAAAGTAGAATTATAACATCCTAAACCAAGTAGTAACTTTAACTCCTCATTATATTTGCATCATTGTACATTGCTTTTATATTCATAATAAGCTTTGTAAATAATTTTCGCGAAACAAGAATTTTTGTATTTTTCTTATCCACAACCCTAAGAAAAAGGAAAGAACACCCTAGAAAACACAAACAAATGATATAGTAGTAGAAAGAAATTGGGTAAAAATGAAACCTCTAATATTTCATAATATTTTTGTAAATTAAAATTCTATCTTCTTGGGATTTAAATGTCTTTTGGAGAGTACAAGGGATATAGGAGGAATAAACAATTTAATAGAAGGGTAATTATGAACTTTTACATAAAAGTCTAAAAAGGAGGGATAAAGAAGTGATTTTATATTAAAGTCTATACTTGGACCAATTAGAGAAAAGCATGTACTTACAACCTTTTTAAGGAACCAATCGTGAAAAAGCATATTTATATAAAAGTTGCAAGGAAGCCAAATGAGAACCAATTAGAGAACCATATATATACATACACACTCAATACTTTGTGGGCCCTTCATAAGTGTATATTCTTCTCTAAAATTTTAGCCAAACCATTAGAAGAAAGAGAAGGGTTTAGACAAAAGGAGAAAGATAAGAAACTACAGTGCCCAGTCAAACCAAGCACTAATCATGAAGAAATGTGTGGGTACATACCTTTAGGAGGCCAATAGGACAGAGATCGGTGTATAAAGAGTTACCCATGTGTTAACTACTTTATGTAGTGCATTCAAGTGAACGAAAGAAGAGAATTTAGCCTTATGTTGACGACTTTATAGACATATACATGTGTTGTGTGTCCAAGTGAAGGAATAGAGGAGGGAAGTGAAATTGTTAAAAAAGGGGCAAAAGGGTAATCGTACTAGGGAGGTTGGGCACCCCATATAGTTGACTTATAGGAGTTGTATACATGTGTATGAGACTCTTGATAAAAAAAAAAAAAAAAAAAAAAAAAAAAAAAGAAAAGAAGAAGAAGGAGAGAGAAAAAAAGGTAAGAAACTTCTTGAATTATACCTTGCTTTAGCTTGCCATTCTACACTCTTTAATCAGTTTAGAATTTTTGTTTGAAGCTAGTTTGGGTGCTGAATAAGGGAGAACCAACCTAGGGTAGGAGGAAGAAAGTTCATGACTTGGAGAATTTTGCAAAAACTAAACTTGAAACTTGGTTTACTTGTGGAATCATGTGTTTTTATGATTTGTTTGTGATAGTTTGGTGATGTTAGGAGGCTAAAAGCAAGGGAAGGAGAGGGGGAGCACGTTCAACATTCATGAGGGGGAAGCATGTTTGGCTTGGAGTTTAGGAAAGAAACCAAAAACAAGAACAAAAAGAAATGAGTATTGAGAGAGCAGCAAAATTTCTGCAATCTCACCCCCTTGGCCAAAATTCTTGAGGAGTGAAATGGACTTCAATTTAAGGTTAATAAGTGGCATAAAAGATGATTAAACTAGCTACCGGTTAGAAAAAGAGGCAAAGTTTAGCTTAAAACCTAGTTAGACCTAATTGAAAAGGTGAAGTACGTGCAAAAATTTTTAGCAAAAAAATTCTGATTTGAGGAATTGATCTTGTAGGAATTATAACCCCCTAGGGAGGCAAAAAATGGTGTTGAATTGAGTACCAAAGAGGGAAGAAATCAAGACTAAAGGTAAACACAAAGCTAGGGAAGAAATCAAGATTAAATATGTGCCAAACTTAAAAGCTAAGTCCCGCCATAAGTGCTAAAATTTTTACAACTTAAGAGCCTAAAAGAAATGACCTTTGAGTCACCAAAGAACATTTAAAAGAGCTAAATATGGACATGGTAAAGGCTAACAAAAAGGGGTTAAGGTGAGTAGAGAACACTTTCAAGTTTAAGAAAGGGGTTAGAATAGAGCACACTTTCAAGTTGTAAAAAGAAAACTAATAAATAGATCACTTAGAGAATTTGGCAAGCAATTGCACTTGCATCATGCCTCCATGACACAGTATTGACATGTACATATTCACCTCACATAGGAGCAAATGAGGACACCAGTATAATCTCGATTAGCCAGGCCACAATAAGCCATATGTCATCACGCATTGACAGGGAGTGACACTCTTTCTAAATTGGATAATATATTTTTATAAAATGTAATTCTAAGAATTATATAAAATGTTTTTTAGCATGTATATTTTGTATATGAAAACAAATGGAAACAAATATTTTCTTTCTTTTTTAATGCACTTTATGATGTTATCTATGTTTTTTTGTTGTTTTAATTAGGAAAATGTTAGATAACCATCTGGAGTAGGTGGCAGGTCTATAAAATTAGATATTTTATACAACCAATGGAGTCCTACATGCCAAGAGTTATGTTAGTAGTTAGCCCTGCAGTGGCAATCCATGGTGTCAACTACATAATGTGTAGCACCTGACATGTTTTGACATCGTTTGCCCTAATAAAGGTTAGACTATGTCTCATGTTTATGTTTTTCATCTATACTTCCCCCTAACATTACATTGTTCTACACACCAGGCCAAAGCTATGACATGTCAAACCAAGTTTGGAATGCACAACTTTAGATTTTAAACATGTATAATTTCATTTCATCATCACTTCATGCATTACAATCATTATATGCATATTAAAGGAAATTCAATACTTACATGAATTAATTTATTTTTTTACTTGTCTATATAACTTTTAAAAAGATTAGAAGAGGCTTAGAGAACATTAAAAAGTAAGACATAAATGATAGTTCAAGAAATTATAAGGAAAATAGTTGTAAGAAGGCAAAAAGCCTAAGTAATAAAAAATCACAAATAAAATTTTGAAAAATTATTAGTAATTTAGTCTAGCGTAGACCATAAGTTTAGGGGAATTATAGGGGTAATAAAGTAGAATTTTCATTCAAAGAGGACATAGAAGTAAATTAAGTAAAAAATGAGGGGTATTTTGGGCATTTTGGTAGGCGCCTATGCCAACTTAATGAGGGGCCAAGCCTCTAGAAGCCCCATAATTTCATCCAAGCCAAAGGAGGAAGAAAGGAAGAAGAAGAATAAGAATAAGGGAAAAAAAAGTAAGAAAAAGTAAGAAAAATGCTAGAAAATGCTAGAAACTTTATTTTTGTGTATATTTTCTTGTAGACTTTGATGCTATATCTACTCTTCTTCCATTGATTGAAGAAATAAGAATTTTTGGATTGATCTAACTGCTGCAATCATATGGCCAAAATTTCTAGAGAGAGGAAACCTAAGCTAGTTGAGGTTTTGGAAGAAATTTGTGAAAATCATGTATTGATTTGACAGTTTGTTATTTCTATGAATTTATATGGGATTTCTATGCTATTCCTGAAGCTAGAATTATGGTAGAAGTAAGGAAGACTCATGCTGGAGCAAAGAAAAAGGACGAAAATAGCAAGAAAACTAAGCTAAAAACTCAAAAGCATGGTTCCAAGCTTGCAGAAAATTTTTTATAGTCATACCTACAGGGGCCAAACAACTTAGGGAGCTAAGAGAGAGTTTAAAACTGATGCAAATGTATTGTTTAGCTGAGGGCTAGGCCAAATAAGATAAGTGGATTACGGGAATGTCAAAATTTAAACCAAAACAAGACTATAGTTAGGGAGAGAATGAGGAATGTTGTACAGAAAATTTTACATGAAATACTATTCTGGCCAAATCATTTAGGGGCCTTAAAAGATGTTTAAACTCAAGGATTTCAAGTGTACTAAGGGCTAACTGAACCAATTTAAGGATAGAGAGCAAACAAAGATTAAATTCACAGCTTAAACTAGGAAATACTTAATTAGAACATGTACAGAAATTTCTGTAGCATAAATTCTGCATTTAAGCAACATAATTAGGGCTTTTAGAGGGCTTAATGAAGCATTAAACCAATAGCAACCAATAACCTAAAGAGTGCTTAAACCAATCTAACAATAAAGGGAAGAAAATGACTTAAATTAGCTTAAAACCTTAGTAAAACTTAGTTAGAAGTAACATAAGGTATGTGTCCAATTTAGTGAACAAAATTTGGAGATTTAGAGAAGGGTTTTGAAGAATGTTAATCCTCCTAGAGCAGCCATGAGATAAGGGTTTAAACAAGAAAGAAGAGCACCAAGGGGAGGAGTAAGACTAAAGAGGAAATTGAAGGAAAAACTTGAGCTTAGTAAACTAAGTTTACTTCTTATTTCCCCTTGAGGAGTAAAATATTTCTATCAGGTTTGGTGAAAATTTTGGGTGATATAAAAGAGTTTGAAGAGGGGGAAAATAGGGGAGGATGGTTCAGCCACCATAAAGAAAAGGTAAGAATGGTTTGAAAAAATAGAAATAAGCCAAAAGCAAGAAGGAACATGAGGTCAGGAGAAGAACAAAAAATTTTGCAACCCTTGTTTCTCCTTTTGCCGAAACTTTGAAGCTTGGATTGAGTTTTTATTTGAGGTTAAGAAATAGTATAAGGTGTGGTTAAATTAATTAAGGAAAAAGAATTGAGAAAAAGAGCAAAGTTAGGCTTAGAAGCAAGAAAAGCCTACTTAGAAGTGAGATAGTTGTGTGCAGGAACTTCGAACATAAAAATTATGCTTTGAGAAATTGAATTTTTAGGGGTTATATTACTTAGAAAGAGGCATAAAAATGTGTTAAATTAAGGAACATGGGACACCTAAAGGTAGATATAAATTTAAGAAAGAAATGAAGAACTATAGACAAATTAGATGCATTATTAAGCCTAAGGTATGAATGCAGGAAATTTCTAAATTCTAAGTCTTCAAATGGCTCATAAGAAAGTTAGACTTGAGCACAATCAAGGAAGATAGGTTGTAAAGAATAGTACTAAGAAGAAGAGATAATAGGAATTTAAGAAAGTTTAAAAGTCAAAAGAGGAGGAAACTAATAATTAACTTAATTAAAGAAATTAGTATGCATTTCATGAGACAATATTGCATTTCACTTACATTTGCGTACACCCATATGTAGGAGAAAAGGAGACAGACACGAGTTGACTTTGCTAGTTAGTCCAAGACTACCATAGTAGACTAATTGCTAGGTGAATGATTTTCCTCCTAAACTCAACATTTCCAAAATAAATAGACAAAAAAAAATTATTTCTGAACTGTTAATTTTTTTTAGATGCTCTTATATGTTTTATAAAGTGGAAATAGGAATTATTATTTTCTACTACACGTTTGTTTATTGAAGTATATGTCATGGTTGTTTTCTTACATTGTGTGCCATTCACCAGGATAATCTGTTGGGTAATCACGAAGACAAATTAAGACCTATGATAGTCCTACATGACATTGGCCCAGTGTGGGTCCAAAGTGTCAACAAGCATTTGTATTCACCCATGGGAGTGGCAACCCATAGAACGAGTCTCATGATCAGTAATATCCAACAGATTCAGACTTACATATGGGATGCAATATGTATAATGTGATATACATGATTACTCAGAGTTTATACATTTGGTCTACATGCACATTTGATCTAGAGTAATAGACAAATAGAGCCACTATTGTTTTTGCTTCATTCTATAACTCAATTATATGTTTTTAGTTATGATTGGATCTGCAAGCTCAACGAGTGATATGATATAGTTTTCTATGATGTTCACATAAGCACAATTTTGCAAATGCTATGATATGAATTTCCTTTATGAATGATTTCACTAAATTCTACCTATTTCCAAAAAAATTACATTTTATTAAATCCATGTGTTTTTAGAAAATATTCCTATATCCCTAGTTTTAGCTGAAAAACTATTCATTAGGATAATGGTCTCTCCCCTCCATTTTTCCTCATGCAGATTACTCAAAGGATTTAGCTAAGATTGTAGCATTTGCATCACTATGTCAGCAGGCATTTTATATATTGGAGGTTAGGCCAGTAGGGATTGTTTGTTGATGCAAGTTAGAGCCACTAGCAAATACACTAGTTGTATAATTAATATAGTAATGAGTGAGTATTGTTCCCTCGATGATTGTTTTTTTAAAAAAAATTCAAAATTCAATTCAACTATACAATATTAGTTAGGATTTTAGATTTTTATGAAAATTTTCAAAAACTTTACTCAACTAAAACTAATGAATTAACTGAATTAACGAAGGAAAACTAGAGAATGTCAATTTAATTAGGAGGAGATCCAAATAATAGAGTTGCTGGGGGTAATTATTTCACCTACATTGCTCAATCTTACTCTTTGTTATGATTTTAATTTATGAGAATTTTTCTAGAATTTTTATGTTGAGGAGATTCCAAAAAATTATAAAAGTCCTTATTTCAGGATCAATTAATTGTTTTAAATTCAACTAAATTAAAAACAGCCTTGGCATGTCAGTTTTTATTTAATTAAATTAAAAATGCACTATATTCTATGAAATCTCCTTCAATTAAATGCCCTCTCATGTCTATGTAACACACCACACAACTCATAATAATGTTTTCTCGAATCAATTAGAGTCATGTTATATGTAACTCAACATCGCGATTAACAATTATGATTGAAAAAAATTAACTCCACTCATAATTAACATACCGTCTCAATTGCTCTCTTCAAATATTCACATACGTTAGTACATTAAGTTATAAATAGAATTTTGTTAAGATCATGTTACATATAAACTCAGAAAATCTTAGAACAACTACAGATTTAAGATAAAATTTTTGTTATACATAAAACCTAAAATCAGCTTAGACCTCTTTTCAGATTTCATATATAATAGTATTAAAGTCAAGCAAAATTTGCAGAAAATCTGATTTCAACAATGCATAGATTTAAAAATCAGAGCAACATCTAAGCAATTTAGTTACATCACCCCCAGCAAAATGAAATTAGCTCATTGTGTTGTTCAACAACTCATAAATGAATTCAAAATTTGTAGAGAATACAACCATGATTATGAGCTAAAAAAATAGTAGAGAAATGAAGAACAATAATCAAAGGAAACTTAGTCTATGAAGAATTTTGAGGATGTCGATTGATGCTTCCTAACTCTATTCCTCACTTCTTCATGTATCTACTTCTCTTTACTGTCAATCCTTCCTTCCTATTTTCTGCCTTGCCTCCCCTTCTCTTTGGCATCCCCCTTCCTTAAGTAACCCTCCTCTCTTAAAATGAAAGATGTTTTTAGATCCTAAGTTCCTCCAAGTCATGGATTTGGAGTAGTTTCAACAAATTAGGTCTTGAGTTTGCATGTGGGTAGCAGACGTGGGATCTATTTGGGCCTCTTGGTTTGTATGTGTTTGAGCTTTATAATGGCTTAATGGGCTGCAAATTCTCTTTTGGTTTTTGGATTTTGAACCATTTTGATTTGGGTCAAGTTTTAAGCAATAGGCTGGATTGAATCTTTACGTGAAAGATATCTTCAATTGGCTTTAAGCTGAGCATTTGTATAGTGTCTATTTTTTGGATTGGGCATGCCTGCAGATTGCCTCTGCTACCGAATTTCCGTGGTTTAAAAACTACAAGCTAGGTTTCCATATGGGTAGATTGCAATAGGTTGAATTTAGAGTTGGGCATGAATTGGTATATAGACATTTGCACCTCAAAAAGTGCTTTTCATGCCATTTGAGCAGCAATTATACTTAACCCTATTGATTATTAGTCTCAACAAGTTTCTAAAAGCATTTTAAATTGGATTTGAGCCTCATAGTTTGTCTCCAATTCTCATTTAGTTTTCTAACCTATTAGACTGAACATATCCCATCCTAAAAGCTCTCTAGTGCTTCTAGTTTGGGGCTCAATGCTACTGATCACAGAAAAGCTAAAAGCTTCCACCATATATACTACTATAGTACTGCAAACTCTAGTCATGTCCTGGCTTGCTAACATAATCTACTCACTTGCACTTGAAAACTTAATTTTCATGGACTTTTTGCCTTATTTGAACTCCAACCAGTCTGAATTTAATCCTTGCAAATTTGGTAAGATTAAATCATCCATGTAGAGGCAACAAATAAGGTCTTCAAGCATCATTTCTCATTTTGACCTTCCAATGGGCTGAGAATGAAGAAAGGCATTCTATTGTGAAGTGAGCAAAATTGAAAGTCTGCTTGCTTCCCACAATTTCTGGGTATTTATAAGCTGAATTAGAATAAGTCCCAAACATGAAACTTTTAGAAATCTCCCTTAGTTTTCATTTGATCCTTGAATCAGTTTAATCTGAAATTTGTAGCTCAAGATATGACATTTTCTCCAAAACAGTAACAAACAATAAAACTATTGCTGCTATAGAATTCTGGCTTCTGTTTTTTTTCAATTTCAAGTGCTTTTTGGGAAAAATTAGATTGAAATTAAAATATAAAAGTTTCAATTCTCTCTCTTAGCTTTTCAATACCTTAAGAATCAGCTCAATCCAAAAGTTTTAGCTCATGTTATGACATTTTCTCTAAAACAACAGCAAGTAGTAAGAACGTTGTGGCTATTGCTACTGCAATTGCAAAACCTGCTACATTTTGGCTCACTTTTTGGGCTTTTTCAGGCTGAACTAGACTAAGGTCAAAACATAAGAGTTGTAGATCCTTTTCTTGCCTTTTTAAAACTTTTTGAATCGCCCCAATCTGAGTTTCCTAATTTGAGATGTGAATTTTTTACCAAAACTGGTGCCACTAAAAACTGTTTCTGCTAAAAATTTTGACATTCTCTATTTTTCTCCATTTTTAATAGTTTTCCAAGTAAATTTAAATTGAGATCAAAACATGATATTTGTAGAGATTTTCCTTGGCATTCCAAAGGTTCTTAAATCACCTGACTTGTGGGGCTTAAGATATGATTGTTTTTCTGAGACTCAGCAAGACTAAAATGATAGTACCATTTATTGCATCTTAAATCTGATTTTTCTTGAAATTTTCACTTTATTTGAACTTATTTTGGCTTGAGAATGGCCTATGCACACATGTTAAGCCAATTTCGATAGTAACCAAACTTCACAATTGATTTCCCAAGCTAATTCCAACTTTTGACCCCTCAACGGTACTTCACTCCACCCGAATAAATGAGATGTGATGGAACGAAAGTGCATCCACAATTTGATTGACCTCACTAATATGCTTTAAAGCTAAAATCAACCCAAAACTAGAAAATTTACATCAGTAAATATTCAACTAACTCTCTTTCAAAAGAATTTCACATATTAAGGAAAATTAGCAATTAAAAGCATATTTACTCTAAAAAATTGAGAAATATTTGAAAATCCTCTAAAAACTTACTATAAACAAATGAACAAAATGGGATTTTGTCATTTGTATATGTGATTGTAAGGTGAAAGTTAGTAAGCTATATAGATCCTATAACCTTGTATTGGACATTTCATTCAAGTGAGAGGTCATATATTAGGGCTAGTTTTACGGCTGTAGTCATTGTACTCCAATGGTGACGTATACTTTTCCTTAAGCTAGAATTAATTACATTATGGAGTCTTATATTTATATGTGGTTGCATATAAACAGATTTTTTTCTCTTATATTGGATGTATAGATATGCATAATAGACAAACATATGTTACTGGTACTACAAGTCAAGAGAATAATAAATCACAAGCAGGGTCACAGTAGTCATCATACTATAGGGCTCTAGCACGGCAATTGCTAGTTATTGCCTTGCTATCACACTTCTCTTAAACAATAGTGGGGTGTGACAAGAGCAACACACACACACACACACACAAAATACAAATGATATTTATGTTTTTCAAAGTTTTATGTTTCATGATTGGACATGAATTTTGTACATATGAATAGTATGTAGATGGTGTTTATATTTTCAAATTTTATGTTTTATGTTTTGACATGGATCTTGACACTGCAGCATGACAAAAGCCATATGTTTTCTTTGTCTCATATATTTAATATTTTAGCAGTTTGAGATTTTATAAAAATTTTTGAAAATACTATAAATAGAAAATCTCATCTATTTTTACTAAGTTTAGTTTGCGTGCCATTCACTAAAACTTTAGTCTCATTACTTATCCTCCTTGCAGATTTCAACAACTAGCTTTTGTCAGCACCAGTTTCAACATTTTCTATAGCTGAGCACACATTAACAGAGGTTGGCCAATCTCATAGATTGTACTATTACTGCATTTATTTTATTTTGAGAGAGGTTGACGAGTTGTATTATGTATATTATAGCGTAGCGGTCATGAGATAGTGATGTTTTAAGAAGAGAATGTGCTATTAATTTCCATGGATACTTCTTATGGATTTTCAGATTTAGATATCACTGCCACAGGATCGTAGATTAATTGTAGTATTATGTTATATGAGGGAAACAGGTACATAAACACAGGTTAAGCTCAAGGCAAATAGAACAAAAGTTATAGTGGTCAGCATGCTATTGTGCTTCTGGCATAGTAAAGTTGGCTATTGTCTTAGCTATCATGGCTTGCTTAGTAAATAGTGGTGGGGCATGAAATGTAACCCTTTAGATTCATTGATTAGCTAGCTACAATTAGTAACTAATAATTGTTGTTTCAAAAGGCAACCCAAGAAGAGAGTAAATTGGGTATTTTCTACAAAAACTAAGTATGTAAAAATTTAAAAGATTGAATTAATACAATTTACTCAAAGTAAATAGAACATAATTTACATAAAATAAAGAGAGTAAAGATAAGAGATGCAAACTTTTTTATAATAGTTTAACTTTATATCTAAGTCTACATCTACTCTCTCGAGTTCCAATCGATTGAGATTTCACTAAATTCCTTGTACTTAACGGAGGTAAGAATTCTCGATTACAAACAAGGCTTTTAACTTGGTGAGATTTAAACACCAACATAAAAATTGTAATAAAGATGAAGTAAAAATCTAGCAATTTTTCTTAAATGAGATTAGCTACCACACATGTACAAAATAATCTTACTTCAAAGTGGCATTTTCAAGAATAAAACAATTAGTTCTAAGCACTCTTTATTCAAATAATAGATAATGTAGCACAAAGAATAAGAGAAAGAGAGAGATTTATGAGATTTTAAGAGCTTATTCTTCAATATTTCTCCCTTTAATCTATACTCTTTTTATAGGCAAAATCACCAAATGAATGTTGAAAAGATGTTAGGTAACTCTTCGCCTTTTCTGAGAAAAAAGAAGACAAATTTTAATCTTCTGTTAGTAGTAATAGCTCATTAGCTCACTTCAAAAATTCAAAAAAATAACTTTCAGTGTTCAAAAAATCCTAGAAAAATTATGAACATTCTACAATGAGTCTACTTTTAAACACAAAAATAACTATTGAATAATAATCAATCGTTTAAAAGAAATGGTCTATATTTTAAAAATATCACAAACTGAAAAACTACTTCTATCATAATTTATTAGTCAAATTCAAAATTATCTACATACTTGAATTCTTAACCAAAAATAATAAATTATATATTTTTAAAAACCTCATAATGTCAAATTTCATTTTAAATTAGATTTCAATAAATTGAATTTTTATATTTTAAGTTATGAGTAAAAAGCTATATTATATTTATTCTATCTACTGACAGTGTGACTCAGCAAAATGACTAATTCAGAAAAAAATAATTTCTCAAGTATAAGTACAAAACATGCATGTAGTATATCCTTTTAAAACTTAGTACGTCTATTTTACAAATAAATTAAAATTAAAATTTTAATAGTACCATAAAATATATTTTACTATTTAAAATACATATAATGAAAATTTTAATAATGACTTTTTTAGAAGATAATAAATAAAATTGATATAAAAATTACTTCATTATCGAAGAGTATATGACATAATTATACATCAAAATAGAGAACATTGATCGACACAAATAAAATTCATACAGTAGTATATGACAAGACTTATTAGTGAATTCATTCTTCCACCAAGCACTTACTCTTATTATTGGTGTCCACAACACCAAGTGCTCATAAAATGATATTCTTTTTTTTAGATATATTCATCATTAGTACAAGTCTATCCAAAACTTAGGTTAATGCCCTGTCTTGACAAATTTTATGATTCAAAATTAGCTTAAAGATCACGGCCATAAAGACATATTTCATTACTGCCATTTTGTGCACAATATAGTCCTATAGTCATTTGTGATCTTAAGGTTTTCAATCCAAATTTAAAACTTATTCACACATAAAATAAAGATGGTCTATAATGAAATGAATACCCATTTCGTTACATAAATAGAAGTAAAAGAGTAGTTTAAAAAATTGGTTACCTAGACACTACTCTAACACATGCACCCTAGAATATTCTATTAGTGGCAGTTCATATTATATATTTATTATAGATTATTCCTCCCATTTTTCAATCTTTTACTAAATAGAGACCTATAGGAGTAAATTAGAAATTCACATATATATTTTAAATAAATCTAGAGTTGGAAGAGGAAATTGAGAGTTTGAAACAAAAAAGAAATTAATGTTGAGTATTTTTTCTAAAAAAATAAATATTTAGGGACTAGAATATAAAATTAAAAAAATTTAACACCAAAATACTAGCATGCCCTATTCACCTTCTTCCACACATCATTGGTTGGCTTTTTAGTGACTTTTGTACCAAGGGCTGCAAACAATGGTAATTTTCAGCCTTCCTACATCTCATCCAACCTACCTTTGGCATCTATTATGCATCGATTACCTACATCCTCTTCTCCACAAGACTTTACATCGATTTGTTCTACATCTTCTTCTTTTATGGATCTAAAACAGAGAGGTGGAAGGTGGTTCTTCCTCATGCTGCATCTTTTTCTTCTTCATAACCTTTGGAAGTATTGTTGTCACTGATCACAAACAAGGAGGAGGATAGTTGTTCTCTTCTCTACGCAGTGGCAGAGCCACGTTGAGTTGAGGGTGGGCAGATGCCCTCACTCAATATTTTACTAGTAATTATATATATTACAAAATTAGTATAAAATGCCCCCCTAATTTTTTAGTTTTGCACCCACTAAAAACCTTATATGAATAATTTAATAATTAGCAGGTAAAATTAAATTAAAGAAAAAGTTAAATGTGTTATTTAAGAGTTTAAAAATAAAAAATAATAATACTGAAGAACCTTTTTAAACCAGTAAACGCAAAGAAAATGGACCTTTTTAAACTGGTTAAAGGTGTCATTTTCTTTGCCTTTCTTCTCTCTTTCATCTCTCTTCTTCTTTGTGGCTGTGGTTTCGTCAGCCTACAAATATTCTTCAAAACTGTAAAAATAAAGCCCTTTTGTTTGTCATGATTGGTTTATTTCAAATAAAGATTTGAGTTTTTGGATTTCAAGCCCTCTTTTGACTCCTTGTGATTTTGATTTTCCAGACAACTCCTGTAAGCGGATCTCTCCATTCCATATCTCAGTTCACCAGTTTGCATTTCGTGAATGTAAGCTTTTGCTGTAGTCTGCAAAAGTTTTGCAACACCATTCTTTATTTTTAATCGCAATTACATTTAATGTTGCAAGTCGCATTTGAGCAATTGATAACTTTGAATCCTGCAATTGTTATTTTTTATTGTATAATTTGTAACGAACGAACGATGATCATTTTGGCTTCCGTCCGATGGCTTTGGATCATGCAATTATTATTTTTTTATTATATAATTTGCAACAGTAATCATTTTGGTTCAGTGCTTTAACGCTTGCAATTATTATTTTGTTTATTATATAATTTGTAATGACGGATGGCAATCATTTTGGCTTCCATGATTGTATTTAATTTATTAATTTTATATATAAATAGCCGATCACATTTTACATATAAATGGCCCGTACATTTAAAAAAATAAATGGCCCATCACATTTATGTGGGCCATTTTATATATAAATGGCCCATAAATGGCTTCGGATGATCATGCTTCTTTTTTTTTTTTTTTTGAAAAAGTCATATATTAAAAAAAATGAAATGTCTTGCCAATTTCCTTTTTGTTTCAGATTTTTTTTCTTGAAAATGTCTACATACTGATTTCAAAAAAAAAGTATTTTATTTTATTATTTAAATTTTCTCTCTATTATTTATGTGTTCTTTTCTCCACCTTTTATATTAATAAATATTATGTCCATTATTTATATAGGTTGTGGAAAAATTCTCAAGAGAAAATTGACATCAGAGAATCCATCTAGGCATAATATTGATCTTGCACAAAGCTCTTCAAAGGATCAATAAATGATTGATAAATCAGAAATTAATCCAAAAGATTTGCTAGTTGATCCGGGAAAATGTAAAAAAATTTCATCCTGTCATCCCAATGATCAGGATAAGATATGAAGAGCATATTTGCAAAAAGGACCATGTCAACTTCGTCGACATAACTTTTCTAAAAGAAGAATTGGAAATTCAGTGCATAGATTTTGTCCATCTTGGTTTGATGAATTTGGTAATTGGTTGGAGTATAGCATAGAAAAAGATGCTACTTTTTTGCTTATGTTGTTATCTCTGTATGCCTAATTATGGGAAATAATCAGGCGGAGATATATTTGTTATAGAAGGATTTACAAATTGGAATAAAAAAAAAGACTCTTAGCTCATGTTGGTGGTCCCAATAGCGCTCATAACATTGCTTGGAATAAGTATAAAGATTTGATGAATCAAAATCAGCACATCCAAGTTCCAATTTCTAAGCAATCTGAACAAGTTCGTGACATATACCAAAGTCGCTTAACTGCACCACTTGATTGCATTCGGTTTCTCTTGAAGCAAGAGTTAGCTTTTCGTAGTCATAATGAACCAATTAGTTCTACTAATCAAGGTAATTTTCTTGAACTTCTCATGTTTCTTGCTGATCACAATGAGACAATAAATAATGTTGTATTGCAAAACGCTCCTGAGAATAATCGATTGACCGCTCCTGATACTTAAAAGGACATTGTTAATGCAGCTGTAGTTGAAACTATTAATGTTATTATTAGTGATCTTGGAGATGAACTTTTTGCCATTCTTGTTAATGAATCACATGATATATTAAATAAGAACAAATGGCTGTTGCTCTATGTTATGTGAATAAGAAAAGAAGTATTGTTGAGTGACACTACTGCTTTATCATTGAAGATGGCAATTCAATCATTATTTTGTAAACATGGATTAAGTATTTCAAGAATTTGTGGACAAGGTTATAATGGTGTCAGTAACATGCAAGGTGAATTTAATGGTCTGAAAAGTTTAATTTTGAAAGAAAATTCATCTACATATTTTGTCCATTATTTTGCTCATCAATTACAACTCACACTTGTTGCCGCTGCTAAGAATCATATTTAAGTTGCTTCTTTATTTAACTTAATTTCTACTTTGTTAAATGTTGTTGGAGGCTCATGCAAACAACATGATATGCTTAGAGAAAAACAAATAGCCAAAGTTAGAGAAGTATTAGAAAAATGAGAAATTCCTAGTGGACAAAAAATGAATCAAGAAACTAGTCTCAAACAAAGTGGTGACACTCATAGGGGCTCACATTAGGGTACTTTGGTGAGTTTAATTATAATATATTCTCCTGTGATTGATGTGCTTGAGATTATAAAAAAAGATAGATCAAATGCAGAACAAAAATCTGAAGCTAATGGTCTATTGGATTTGTTTCAAACATTTGATTTTGTATTCACATTGCATTTGATGAGAAATGTGTTGGGGATTATAAATGAATTGTCACAAGTATTGCAAAGGAAAGACTAGGACATACTCAATGTCATGAATTTGGTTAATATCTCCAAACAACGGTTATAAATTATGAGGGATAGTGGATGGGAGTTTTTATTGGATGAAGTGTCATTATTTTTGCAAAATGCATGATATTAACATTTCAAGTATAGAAGAGATTGTTTTGCCTGAAAGGAGATCGCAACGTAGAAGTCAAGATATCACAAACTTATTTCATTATCGTGTTGAGTTATTCTATACTGTTGTAGTTATGTAATTTCAAGAGCTTAATGATCACTTCACTAAAGTAAATACTGAGTTACTTCTTTGTATGGCTTGCTTAAATCTAGCCAACTTATTTTCTGCTTTTGATAAGAATAGGTTGCTTCAATTTGCTAAGTTCTATCAATGTGAATTTTCTCCAACTGATTTGATAGTGCTTGATAATCAACTTCAGACTTATATTATTGATATGCGAGGTAGTACTCAATTTGTAATTTTGAAATTTATAAATAACCCTGTAGAAAAGTTAATTGAAACTGGGAGAAATATTGTTTACCCATTGGTTTATTAACTTACTAAGTTAGCATTGATTTTGCCTATTGCTACAGTAACAATAGAAAGAGCATTTTTTGCGATGAAGCTTGTAAAAAATCAACAACACAATCGAATCGGAGATGCGTAGATAAATAATTGTTTAGTTACTTATATTGAAAAAGATGTTTTTAACAATGTTGATAATAAATTTTTTATTCAACAATTTCAAAAAATAAAATTGTGTCGAGAAAAATTGTAATGTAAATTATTTATTTATTTTATTATAATTATAATTAAATTTATATGTTGTTATTTTTTTATTATTTTTGTATTTATTTTAATACCCTCTATATTTAGTGTCTTGGTCGGCTACTGTCTCTACAGTTCTCTCCCTTCTCGCTGATCAGAAACTAGACTACGTATCTCTGTCTAGTCTTCTTCATTAATTATTATATCTCCACCAGTGGCAGAGCTACGCTTGGCTAAAGAAGGCACATGCATCCACTGAGTAATTGGTTAGCGTTCATATTATATATTTATTATAAAATTCCCCGAATTTTTCTTTCACACACTAGAACCTTATATGAATAATTAAAAATTCACAAATATATTTTAAATAAATCTAAAGTTGGAGGAGGTAATTGAGAGTACGAAATAAAAAATGAAATTAACATCAAGTGACCATTTTAGAAAATAAATAAATTTATAAGGACTGATATAAAAATTACAAAAATTTGTGCACGGAAAAGTGATGGGCTTCATGCTGTATCAATCACCCTTTTTAGTGATTTTTACATCGATGGCCAACGTCAGTGACCTTTCAGCCTTTATGCACCTCATCCTGCCTCCTTTTGGCATCTGTTATGCATTGTTTGCGTACATTTTCTTCTTTACGAGACTTTGCATCGATTTGTTCTACATCTTCTTTTTCTGCAGATTTGAAAGAGGAGGTGGAGGAAGGCTGTTCTTTCTCACGCTACGTCTTTTTCTTCTACGCAATCATTGGTCGTATCACTGTCGCTGATCAAAAACAGGGGGGAGGAAGGCTATTCTCTTCTCTGCGGCTCTTTCTTTTCTCGTGCGATCAGAAATTGTTGTATATCTCTCTCTCTATTCCTTTTTATCAATTATTATATCTCCACCAGAGGCAGTGCTGTTGTTGGCAGAAAGTGAGAACATGTATCCCCTGAATAATTTGTTAGCAGGGGCTCATATGTTATATTTATTGTAGAATGTCCCTACCAATTTTTAAATTTTTCACCCATTAGAGACTTAGAGGAATAAATTAAAAATTCACGAATAGATTTTAAATAAATTCAGAGTTGGAGGAGGCAACTGAGGCTGAAATAAAAAAGAAATTAATGTTGAATTTAGAAAAATAAATTTACAAGGACTAGAATATAAAATTAGAAAAATGTCTGTACCAGAATAGTAATAGGCCTTGTTCACCTTATCCACGCTGCATCCATCGCTCTTTTTAGTATTTTTCATCGACGGCCGAAAATAGTGATGTTTTCTCGTCCTGCCTGCCTTTGCGTCTGTTCTGCGTTGATTGCCTACATGTTCTTCTCTGCGAGACTCTGCATCTTCTTCTTCTGCGGGTCTCAAGCTGGGAGGAGGATAACAGCTGCTCTTCCTCGCGTTATGCCTTCTTCTTCTGGACATATGTCGACAGTATGACCGTTGCCGATCAAAATCAAGGAGGAAGAAGGTTGTTCTCTTCTATCTACTCTTCTTCAACAACTATTGTATCTCCACTATCCTCATTTATTATTATTAGTAAATTCATATCTATATTACTCCACTCACTCATTGCGTCTATATGTTCGCTTCTCTATTGTTCATTTATTACTTGATGCATTGAGTTCTCTTTGCATAGATATAAACCCAAAAAAAAAAAAAATGAAAGGTAAACAACGAAAAGATAATAATTAAAATTATATAAAAAATATAAGTTAAAATCATGTAAACAATTATTAATTTTACTAAAAAAATCATCATTTAAATATATTAAAATGAAAAATAAAAACATGTAAAATATAAGGATCCTAATCTTAGAATAGGACAAATAGCACTTTACCTATTGAAAAATTTAAATTTTAATATTATAACTCCTAAAAATATATAAAAGGAATTTTCTTCTACAAATATTAAATTTATAGTACTTGTCCTTACAAATATTAAATTTGTAACACTTACCCCTAGAAACACATAAAAGAAACTTTCCTCGTACAAATATTAAATTTATAACATTTACCCACTAATCAACATCTAAGTGAAATATTTATTTAAAATTTATTTTTTAAAAAATATAAATATTATTTCAACTATAAATATTGATTGATTTCCCCCCATTTTAATATCTGCAGTCATTGTTTATATTTAAAAAAATATTTATACCCTTAAAAATAAAAATTTTATGACTATTTTAAAGAGATGAAATTTATATTAAATTTTAAAAATATTATTTCTATAATTAAAGAGTTATGAAATTTATATTAAATTTTGAAAACATAATTTTAGTAATAAGAATAAAATCTCTTATCGCAAAATAAATTATTAATTTTTTACAATTCAAACTTATTTAAAATTTTTATTTTAAAATATTAATAAAAAATTTAACTTTTAAAAAGCATAAATATATTTTAAATATAAATAATAGTGGTAAATGTTGAAATTTCATAATTCATTAATTATAGAAATTATGTTTTTAAAATTTAATATAAATTTCATAAGTCTTTAAAATATTCATAAAATATTTTATTTTTTGAGGTATAAATATATTTTTAAGTATAAATAATAATTGCAAATGTTGAAATGAGAAAATCAATCGATATTTATAAATGAAATTATATTTATATTTTTTAAAAATAAAATTTTTAATAAATATTTCACTTAAATGTTGATTAGGGGATAAGTGTTATAAATTTAATATTTGTAGAGAAAAAGTTTCTTTTATATGTGTTTCTAAGGAATTAAGTGTTATAAATTTAATATTTGCAGGGAGAAAGTCTTTTTTATGTGCTTTTAATGGGTTAATTTTTTAAATTTATTATTTATAGAGAGAAAAATATTTCTTATATATTTTTAAAAGGATAAATGCTAAAATTTCAATTTTTAAGGGATGAAGTACTTATTTCTCCCTTAGAATATATACGCATCTTGTTTTCTGTTAATTTTATTATTTTTATCCTGGGGCCAAATCCATCACTTCATAGAAATAAGCTACCCGATCATATTTTCTCTTGAAATTTGAGTCCTCCTAAATTCTATTTATTTTATAATCACTATCCTAACCTCATGTCGTAGTCCAAATTAAACTATGCCAAATTAAGTGAAACATTGATTTAGGTATTAAAGACACGTTTGATTGTCTAAAATAGTTTTTACTACAGTTTTTTATAATAATTTTAAGTTATCAAATAACACCTAAATAATACCAAATAGTTTGTGAATCTTAGTTTATATAAGTTATTAATAGTCTTCAAATAATGAACGAATTGTCCATTTTCTGTATTAGATTAAAGTCACTTGCACATAATATATAATTTATCCTTGTATGTTTTATGTCTATCTTCTGTGTTGATTATTTAGTAATTTCTAAATATAAAACTACGTCGAGAATAATTATAAAACAGTTTATTCATTCTCTTAGTCTAATTGATAGACCATACAGACACCCATATATATGAACTGATAGAAGGAAAAGGGAGAAAAGAGGGAGTAGTAAGGGAGCTGAATTGGAGAGCCATTGATGCTCGGTGTTCAACTATAACTAAATAATACAGCATCCTATTTACGAGAATCAGAGGATAGCTTATCTATACACACTTTCTACAAAGGAAGAATATTATACATATATACATAATAGATCTGCAACCAATTTATTCCCTTATTCCCCTTTTGCCTGTATTTGTATATATATTTTGTGAGTGTTATTCCCTTATTCTCCTTTTACCTGTATATATATATATATATATATATATATACAGGTAAAAGGGAATGTGCACAATATATATATATATATATATAAATACTGGTAAAAGGGAAATAAGGGAATAAATTGGTTGAACATCTATTGAGGGTGATTCCAGGTGGTATGTCAACCTCTCTAGTCTCTGTTTAGTTAACACCCCCTTCGCACGCACGCGTGCATGCACACACACACACAAAATATATATATAATACAGGTAAAAGGGGAATAAGGGAATAAATTATTTGAAGATCTATTGTGGGGGATTCCAGGAGGTATGTCTGCCTCTGTAGTCTCTATTTAGTCAACACCTGCTTCAAGCTTACTGGCAGTTCTTCAAGCTTACAGACAGTTCAAGACTGAAAGCTTGCTTCTAATTAATAAGTAATTTGAGTAGGCATAGGTTTTGTTAGCACATCTGGAACCTAATCAAGAGTCGGAACATGATGCATAAGAAGTTTCCCAATTGTAACCTTATCCCTCGTCAAATGACAATATATTTCCACCTGTTTAGCTGTTACATGCAAAATTAAGTTGGCTCAAAGGTGGGATATACTCGTACTATTGCACAAAATCATTGGTGGAGTCTTGTAAGAAATTCGAAACTCTCTCAAAACAGATACAGTCCACTTCATTTCAAAAGTAGTATTTGTCACAGCCTTATACTCAACTTCTACACTTGATCTAGACACAACTTTCAGCTTGCTTGAAGACCATGATATGAGATTAGATCTAATGAAAATACAATAACCACTTGCACTTTTCATCTCATCAGAACATCCAACCCAATAAAAATCAGTGTATATAGTTTATTTTATTGGTTATCAATTGAAGTAGATAGAAACCTCCTGTTTCATGCTTTATATGTGCATATACCTACATGCCAAAAAAGGGCTTTAGCATTTCGACGATTCTTTTAGATTTACTCTTCTAAACACTATCATAGTTTTCAATTAGTCAAAAGATTTTTGTAGTTATCGATTGATTTAAAAATAATAATAATAATACATAAATAAAAACTTCCCCTTTTATTTAAAGTTTATTTATATTTATTATTTTAAGGCCTTAGCTAATATTAGTGCTTCAATTTGAGTGCTAATGTCTCAGTACATATATTATTGCCTCAATTTGTGTGCTAATGTCTTGGTGTACATACGGTTATCTTGAAAAGCATGCCAAAATCAATATTTATTTCAAAATATTTTATATCCTTATGCATATTTGAGAAAATTGTGAATTAAGTAGAAAATGTTGGTTCAAGCAATTACTTATCACAATCTTGGAGATTTATTAGTTGAGTAAATCTATACTGGCACAATGGTGCATTTGCAAATTGATAGTGTTGCCTGTTTGAGATGTTGTGTCATTTAATTTGATTTATATGTTAATATGCCTATAGATGATCAGTAATTAATTAATTTAAATTGACATGTATTTTTGAGATGTTGTTGACAATAAGAGTCTTTTTGCCCACAGGTGTTAGTTTTTTTTGTAACTGTTATTTGGTATAATACATTATTCATCCACAGGAGACTTTGTGTTATATGTTTCATATCTCTATATGCTTATTATTATTGATTGTCATTGTTACTAACAATTTTCTTGTTATTTTCAATTCCAATAACTTTTTCTCTTGACAACAATATTAATCAAATTGACATTTTGACTAGGAATAATTATAAGACGACATTGAACTGGCATTTACTCTAATGAACCTTGAAAGAGTAGTTAAGGATGATGAGCCTGTGCCCACTTACAGGAGTACTAATGAACAAAAACCACGCTATGAGGAATGAAAAGGATCAATCGTGAAGCCTTAATGCTCATCAAGAGGTTTATCAATGAGGCAGTTGTAAAGGCAATACTAGATTCAACAAATACTAAAACTTTCTTTGAGTCTATTGGGAGAGGTATGCAGTATCTAGCAAAGCTGAAGCAAGTTAGCTGATAAAAAGTCTTATTAACATGAAATATGATGGGGTTGGAGATGTTAGACAACATATCTTGAAAATGGTAACTATAGTTAATAAATTTAGTGACATCAAATGTCCCCTGCTTGATATCTTCCTCATTCACCATGCCTTGAGTTCTTTACTCTCCAAATTTGATACATTGAAAACTTCTTATACTATCTAAAAGGAGGAATGGAATTTGGATACCCTGATTTTTGTCTGTGCCCAAAGGAGGAAAGGTTGAACCATGCAATAAGTAAAAGTGTGAATTTATTCTCTCAGCCTAATCATAAAAAATCTTTTAAGAAAAAGGGAAATAAATTTTGGGCAAACAAAAGTCCAAACAATAAAAAGTCTAGTCCGTCTCACAAGACCCATGGTCCAAAACCTGATTTTCAAAAGAAATAATTGAAGTGTTAGTTTTGTAAGATTGTAGGGCACAAAAAGTCAAATTGTCATACTTTTAAGGCCTTTGCTGAGAATAAAGACAAGTGAATAACTTACTTTCATTTGCCATAAATCCAATTTAATAGTTGTTCCCTTAAATTCTTGGTGGATTGACCATGGGACATCAATTCATGTTACTAATTCTTTGCAGCGGTTCAAGAGCAAAGGAAAGCCTAATGATGCTAAAATTAACTTGATCGTAGGAAATGGAAATAAAGTTGATGTCAAGTTTATAGGAACCATAGAATTGAAATTAGATTCAGGATTTGTTTTGCATTTAAAAGACATTGTTTACGTACCATCCATGAGATAGAATTTGATTTCTTTATCAAAACTTGACGATTATGGGTTTTCATTTAAGTTTAATAAAGAATTTTGTTTGCTATCATATGATTCTCAAGTTGTTGGTAAAGTAGTTAAATTAGATAGTTTATATCAATTGAATCTTGATTCTAATATTTTCAATTTTGTGCATGTTCAAACTGTTAGAACCAAAAGAGCTTTGATATAAAAAAAAAAAAAAAAAAAAAAAAAAAAAAAAAAAAAACTCCTTTTCTTTATGGCATAGGCGTTTAGGCTCACATTTCTCAAGAAAGAATTGACAAGTTGGTAAAACATAATATTCTACCCTCCCTTGATTATATAGACCTTGAGGAGTGTGGAGGATGTATCTAGGGGAAACTAACCAGTCATATAGGAAGGGCTCCACATGTAGTAAAGGGTTGTTAGAAATAATTCAAATTGATATCTATGATCCTCTAAAATGACCACTTTGTGGAATAGATATTTTATAACTTTTGTTGATGACTTCTTCCGCTTTGGGTTGTGTCCATCTGATTAATGATAAATCTTTGTTTTTGAAAAAATTCAAAATTTTTAAAAGTGAGGTAGAAAATCAAAGTGGTAAAAGAATAAAAATTGTAAGGTCAGACTAGGTGGTGAATATTATGGTAAACACAGTGAGATTGGACAATCCTTATTATGCTATGGACTCCTAAATAAAATGAGGTGGCTGAGAGAAGAAATTGCATTTTGATGGATATACTAAGGTCAATGATGAGTCAAACCAAATTACCTGAATCTCTTTGGGGTGAAACCCTTAAAACAACCATGTATATCTTAAATAGAGTTCCCTCCAAATCTGTTTCCAAAATACTTTTTGAACTCTTTAAGGGATAGAAACCTAGCATTAACCATTTTCGTTTATGGGGTTGTGCTGATAAGGTAAAAATCTAAGACCCTACTGCCTCCAAACTGAGCCCCAAAACCACTAGGTATTATTTATTAGTTATCCTACAAATACTAAAGGCTACAAATTCTATAGTCCTTCCCATGCAATAAAGATAGTTGAGGCAATCACAGCTAAATTTCTAAAATATGATCTAGGAGGCTTTGATGTCTCAAAGGATGTGGGCTCTAATAAAGAATAGTATATTGTTCCAGTCCCTATTGTACAGGAAAAGGTTGTATATCAACCAATTGATAAAGTGATTGAAGAACCTGAACAAGAAATTTTAAATAAGCCACCACCACCAACTCCTAAGCGATTTGTTGATATTCCACTTCCTAGACACTCACAAAGAGAGAGGAGACCAGTTAATCATAATAATTACTCTACTTTTCTTGGAGAATCAAAATTCAACATTGGGAGCTTACCTAATCAAAAAATTATGGTAAGACAATTTTTGGTGCTATGTCAAATAAATGGATAAAAGCCATGAATGATGAAACATTCTCTATGAAACATAATGATGTGTGGGAGATTGTTGAAGCTCCGATAGGTTGTAATTAGGTGTAAAGGGA
This sequence comes from Thlaspi arvense, assembly GCA_911865555.2. Classification (NCBI taxonomy): domain Eukaryota; kingdom Viridiplantae; phylum Streptophyta; class Magnoliopsida; order Brassicales; family Brassicaceae; genus Thlaspi; species Thlaspi arvense. The sequence goes on along the minus strand of CAJVSB020000564.1, from coordinate 12,309 downwards.
TATTCAAAACCAAGAAAAATTTCAAGAGTAATGTGGAGTAGTTCAAAACATGACTTGTAACTAAAGGTTTAACGCAAAAAGAATGTATTGATTATAAGGAAACCTTTTCTCTAATATCCTTTAAAAATTCTTTTAGGATCATAATGGCTCTAGTGGCATGTTATAATTTAGAATTGTATCAGATGAATGTGAAGACAACATTTTTGAATGGAAATCTTTATGAGAAGGTTTATATGCAACAGTTAAAAGGTTTCACAGAAAGAGGCAAAGAACACTTGGTGTGTAGATTGAAGAAATCTATTTATGGTTTAAAGCAAGCCTCCAAGTGGTGGTATATTAAATTTAATGAAATTGTTTCTTTCATAGGATTTGTAGAGAACAAGGTGGATCAATGCATATATCTCAAGGTCTGTGGAAGTATATTTGTTATTCTTGTTCTTTATGTGAATAATATTCTACTTGCTAATAATAGTAGTAGCTTGCTTGTTGAGACCAAGAATATGTTATCTGTATCTTTTGACATGAAGAACCTTAGGGAAGCTTCTTTTGTATTGGGTATAGAGATCTGTAAAGACAAGCATTGAAAACTTTGGGGTTTGTCACAATAAGCTTATATTGATCGGTGCTCAAATGATTTAAAATGGAAAGTTGTAAGGGTGGTGATATTCCTATCATTAAAAGGGATAAATTAAGTAAGGATCAATATCCTAAGAATTATATTGGAAGGAACTCTATGCAAAATATTCCTTATGCTAGTATTGTAGGTAGTCTCGTGTAAGCACAGGTGTGCACAAGACCTAATTTGTCTTATGTTGTTAGTATATTGAGCAAGTTTCTATCTAACTCAAGACATGCTCACTAGGTGGCTGCTAAAAAGGTCATGAAATACTTGCAAAAGATTAAAAAAACATATGCTTGTTTATAGAAATGTGAATGATTTGGATGTGATAGGATATTTAGATTTTGAATTTGCTATATTTCCTGATGATGATAAATCCACTTCTTGATATATTTTTATGTTAGTTAGAGGAGTTGTATCCTAGAAGAGTGTGAAATAGACTCTAACTGCTTCCTCTACCATCCAAGTTGAATTTGTTGCATGTTGTAGGACTTCCTTAGATGCAATATGGATGAGAAACTTTATTTTTGCACTGGGTATAGTTGACTCCATTTCAGGACCGTTAAAGATTGTGATAACAATTATGCTATTTTCCTAATCAAGAACAACAGAACGGCTTTTGCTTCAAAGTACATTAGAATTAAGTTTTTGGTTATTAGAAAGATGGTTGAGAATTGAGAGATTCTTATTGAGCACATTTTGGCAGAGAAAATGCTTACTGACCTATTAACTAAGGGACTTAGGCCCATAGTATTTATGAAACATGTTGAGGATATAGGTATTGTAAAGTCTTTTGATGTATTTGGTTAGTGAAAATTTTTATTATCTTGATTTGACTCTAGTATAATGAATACATCGCATATTTGTTTATTATTTTGTATCATTATTGATATGATATTTGTTTTGTAAATGATATCACTGTGTTTATATCTCAAGATATGTTTATTTCTTTTGTGGAAATGGTGTTCTATGAGAAACATGTTGTGATTTCTTTGGAGAGATTGCTTGTATTTTCTTGGAAAGACACAATGTGGATCTATACACACTAGCATAAAAATGATCACAAATTTTTGCTATGATGCGTATTTTATACACTTGTATTGTAATCATGCTAATAAAATCATTGGTTAAGTGATCATTTGATGAGTTATATTGTTAGTAGTCTATCTTCACCCATGGTTCTTGATTGATTATTTTATTAGATTGTAATTATGTTTTAGATTATTATTATTATTATTAGACTGTTTTCTAGTGGTCACTGTTGTTCAACTAGAAAGCTATTTTCAAAAATAATTTTAAATTGTTTTAAAATCCAATTAATATTGCCCAAGTTGAAGAATATCAGAATTTTCTAATATTTTGGACTACTATTAATTGATTTTTGTAATCCATAAAAATCTAGTTAAATGGACGATATGACATCCTTGAAATTCATTTATTTAAGTAAATGATCCGATGGATTGGAAATTACCCTAATTTGGGCTTGAGCCCAATTGGTAAATGTAATACCCAATTGGTAAGTGTGATATACCCTAAATCTTTCAAAATTTTGTAATTGATAGACTGTAGATCATTATTTTATATATATGACATGATCTTTATTCCACTTTGTATCACTTTATACTGTTCATAGTTGCATCAAGGTCACAGTTGTGAAAAGTATAGTTGGTTTAGAAGATCGTGTTCATGCGATATTAGTTGCACAATTATATTCATTGGTCCTGTATAGTTAGTCAATAACAAATGGTTTCGATAGGTACATTTTATCAGTTTGCATATCATTAGGTATTTTCTATTCTGGGATAAAGTATGATGTACATCTTACAATTTCAAGCGCACCAGTAGATCAACCTCTATAATCTGTAGTTGGTTAACACTAATTAGCAATTAAACTTTTGTATATCATTAATATTATCATTTATTTATAATCTTTTTTCTTCCTTTCTTTTTTTTTTTTTTGTTGCATATTGTGTATATCTTTTTCAATGGGTTGAACTTTTATCAATCTTTCGAGTTATAAGCAAGGATACAGTAGGAAATCCCAACACAAAACCAACTAGAATTTATAACATGCAAAAAATCCCATAGCACAATTTGAATTAATTCCTAATTCGACCTCTAAAACTAAAGCAATAACCAAAGGCATCTTCTTTCCTATACAACCTCGTATTCAAACAAACCACCGTTAGAACAGAATCTACCCAAAAATCTTCGACAACCAAACCAACACAGGTGAATGTTCTTATAAATAAACATACCTCGTCAAAAAACGAACCTAACAACCATACAATTAAAAGAGGATCATATACAGGACTGAAGTTAGCTCAAATAATTTATCCTAGCACGACGTCGTATATGTTCAAAGAGACTTTGGTATCCAAATCACCGCCATATTTGTATTTTGAACCTAAGGATCTGCCGGGCCCTGCATTATTTCCCACTGAAATTGATCTGAAAAAAAGTCTAATATCAAAAACTTAAGAATTTCAAGACGAGTTCCGATCTTGCTCCACTTTGTCCGGGGAGGCAATGGCGTGGGATGTGATCATTCGGACTCTCTTCCGGCGGAAATGCTCCAAATGAGGTCGCCTTAGCACTGGTTGCCGAAATTATTTGCAGAAGAATTAGAAGATTTTTTTAATAAAAAATTGTTTTCATAATTTTCAAAAATTAGTTTTGCTACACACAATATAAATATTGTATATAATTTTCTGTATAATTATCGTTCTACATAATTTTCTTTTTAATATATTTTTAAAAAATATTAATATCAATTGTTAGTCTAAAATTATATATATTTACTGCAGATAAAGTCTAAAATTATGGAATAAATAATAGAATATAAAGGATTGATGATCATTTTTCTTCAATTTTATCAAAATTATTTTTACATTTACCATGAAATAGTTAATAATGACCATATATTTAAAATTTCTTTTTCTAGGGGCAGAATAATAATTAAAGAATGAGTCATGTAGATGCTAATAATTAGCATCCTACTTCAGAAGGGAAAAAAAAAGAAGAGAAGATTGCATAAAAAATTTCTAAATTATTACTTAATTTTTATGATATTATATAAATTATAGATGTGCTTTACGCATTATTTCAATCATCCAACTTCAATCCTTTTTTTATTTGATTTGGTTCTTTAATTTAGGGTGTATTTTCAAAAATAATTTAGACATTTGGTATTATTAGATTAAATAAAAAAGTAAAACCAAATTTTTAGAAAATATTTATTATTATTGTTGGTTGGCTTTATCATGAGGGAAGAGTGTTGAATTTCCTATTGGAGTTAGAGTATTAAATGAAAATATTAAATGGCTGGTTTCAAATTTTAAATATTTGTTTGTTTTCAAACAAAATTTTGGAAATTTTAAATTTTTAAATATTTAGTACGAAAATTTTTTTATTGAAATGAAGATTTTTTTATACAACAATTTTGCATGAGGAATTTACTTTAGAACTTTTTTAATGATTTCTAAAAATAAAAGAATCTTTTATGTTTTATCTATACTATAAAGAGATTTGTGGGAATAAATAAAAGCTATTATTAAGGTGTTTTTTCTATAAAATCATGAAATAAGTTAGGACTTCAAAATAATTGATAATTGTGAAATTTAAAAACTCTAAAAATTCTAAAAGAATCTCTTTATGGTTTAATTTAAATTGTTTGGGACTTTTGAATTTAGAAAGTCTATATAGCTTATCGAAAATTTGCTCATCTATAAGGCTCTCAATTTGTTAGGGATTTAACCAGCCATAGGAGATAAGAATTAGTTGTATTGTCCTAAGTGGTAATAAAAAAGGAGGGATGAATTGAGCATTTATTGTGGAGGTTAAGTATGTGAAAATTTAACTGTGTAATAAGAATTAAATTAATTAAATTTAGGCAATTAACTCAAAGTAAATATAAAACAAATTTAAATAAAATAAATATAACAAATATAAGAAATGTAAACTCTTTTGTAATAATTCAACTCTATATCTAAGTTTACATTTATTTCTCAAACTCCAATGAACAAAGGTTTTAATATATACCTTACACTTGATGAAGACAAAAAATCTCAATTATAAACAAAGTTTTTGATATGGTGAGGTTTAAATATTAATACAAATTGGAATTGAGAAGATATAGATGTAACATCCCGAATCTAGCAGTGACTTTAATTTATTGTTATTATTGCATATTTGCATCATCGTGCATTGTATTGACATTCATAATAGGCTTTGTAAATAATTTTGGTGAAATAAGAATTTTTGTATCTTTCTTGTCCGCAACTTTAAGAGAAGGAAATAGCATCCTAAAAAACAAAAAGAAATGATATAGTAGTATAAAGAAAAGGGGTAAAAATGAAAGCTCTAATATTTTATAACATTTTTTGTAAATCAAAATTCTAACTTCTAGGGATTTAAATGCCTTTCGGAAAATAGAAGGGACATGGAAGGAATAAACAATTTAAGAGAAGGGTAATTGTGAACTTTTACATAAAAGTCTAAAAACGAGAGAGAAAGAAGTAATTTTATATTAAGGTCTAAACATGGACCAATTAGAGAAAAGTATGTAGATACAACCTTTTAAGGAGCCAATGTGAAGGAGCATATTTATATAAAAGTTGCAAGAAAGTCAAAATGAGAACTAATTAGAGAAGCATATATTTACATACACACTCAATACCTTTGTAGGCCCCTCGTAAGTGTGCATTCTCCTCTAAAATTTTGGGCAAATCATTAGAAGAAATACAAGGTCTTAGACAAAAGGAGAAAGAGAAGAAATTGTGGTGCCAAGTCAAACCAAGCACTAATCATGAGAGAATGCATGATTATATATCTGTAGGAGGCCAATAGGAAGGAGATTAGTGTATAAGGGGTTAGGCTTGTGTTGACAACTTCATGTGATGCATTCAAGTGAAGGAAAAGAAGAGAAGTTTAGCCTTGTGTTGACTATTTATATATGTGTGTGCACATGTGCGCGCGTGTGTGTGTGTTGCACATCCAAGTGAAGGAAAGAGGAAGAGGGAAGTGCAATTGTTAAAAAAGAGAGCAAAAGGGTAATTGTACAAGGGAGGTTGGACGCCCCATATAGTTGACATATAGGAATTGTATACATGTGTAGGAGATGAGCTCTCCATAGTGAAGTCACAAAGCAAATAAGAAAGAAAAGAGAGAAGATAGGAGAAGAAAATGTAAGAAACATGGATTTTCTAGAATCTTCTTGAACTCTTGCTTAAAATTCTTGCATGTCTTACTCTAAGTTTCTATTCAACACTATTTAATCCCTTTAGAATTTTAGTTTGAAGCTGGTTTGGGTGTGGATAAGGGAGAACCAAACCTAGGAGGTAGGAGGAAGAAAGTTCACAACTCAGAGAATTTTGAAAAAACTAAAATAGAAACTTGGTTTGCTTGTGGAATCATGTGTTTTTTATGATTTGCTTGTGAAAGTTTGGTGATGTTAGGAGACTAAAAACAAGGAAGGATAGGGGGAAGGTGGCTTGGCCTTCATGAGGGGGAAGCATGGTTGGCTTACAGTTTAGGAAAGAAATCAAAAACAAGAAGAAAAAATGAATTTTGAGAGAGAGTAGAGAATTTTTGCAACCTCACCCCCTTGGTTGAAATTCTCGAGAAGTGAAATGGACTTCAATTTAAGGTTAATAAGTAGCATAGAGGATAGTTAAACTAGCTAAGGAAGAATGGTTAGGAAAAAAAGGATAAAGTTTGGCTTAAAACCAAGTTAGACCTAATTGGAGGTAGGGGAAGCATGTGCAAAAATTTTTAGTACAAAAATTCTGATTTGAGGAACTGATCTTGCAGAAGTTATAGTACTCTAGGAGGCATAAAATGGTGCTGAATTGAGTGCCAAAGAGGGCCTAAAGGTAAACACAAAGCTAAGGAAGAAATCAAGACTAAATATGAGCCAAACTTAAAAAATAAGTCCCACCATGAGTGCTGAAATTTTTGCAACTTAAGAGCCTAAAAGAAATGATTGTTGAGTCTCCAAATAACATTTACAGAAGCTGAAATGTGAACATAGTTAAGGCTAATAAAAAGGGTTAAGGGTGATTTTTAAGAAAGGGATTAGAATAGAGCATACTATCAAAGTTAGATAAAAGGAAACTAATAATTAGATTGCTTAGACAATTTGGCATGCAATTGCACTCACATTATGCATCCATGACACAAGATTGACATGTGCATATTTACCTCACGTAGGAGCAAATATGGGTGTTCATAGTTCGATTTGGTTTGGTTTGATGCTCAAGTTCAAACCAAACCATACTTTACGGTTTGTAATTTTTTATAAATTAAACCAAACCACGGTTTATGGTTTGATTCGGTTTCAAACCACGGTTTGTGATTTACAAAATAAAATGAATTAAATTCACTATTTTTTTTTATAAAATTTTATCAGAGTTTTCCTAAAAATTGGTCATCAATTTTTTTCCCAACATGTTTAATTTAATAAATTTATTATTTATTAATTAACTATAGTATTTATACATTTTATAATAAATATATTTATTACTATTTTACAGAATTTCACTATTACTAATAGAAATTATACTCTAAAAAAGAAAAATAATCAATTATTAGAATGAATATAAATATAAAAAATAACAAAAAGAAGAAATATACAGTCAAATAACAAAAATATACTATATATATAAATATAAGATTTTTAGTTTTGTATATATATAAACTATACAGTTTAGTTCGGTTTATACGATTTATTTAAATATTAAATTCAAACCAAACTACACTATACAGTTTGATTCGGTTTATACGATCTAATCGGTTTGATTTGGTTTGTTGAACACCTCTAGGAGCAAACCAAGGGCACGAGCATGACTCTGATCAGCCAAGCCCAATAGAGCCGCAATAGATCAAGTATATGGTGAGTGGCACACTTTCTAAACTTAGTATTTTTATAAAATGAGTTTCTAAGAACTAATATAAAATGTTTTTCAATATGTATATTTCATATATGAAACAAATGGAAACAAATAGTTACTTTCTACTTTATTGTATATGCACTTTATGATGTTATCTAAGCTTTTTATATTTTAATTATGAAATGCCGAGCAGTCATTTAGAGTAGATGATAATTCTACAAACTCAGATATTCTATATGACCCAGTGGGGTCCCAAACATCAAGAGCTATATTAGTTAGCCTTTGAGTGACAACTCATGGTGTCTGCTACTTAGCATATATTGCCTAACATGTTTTGACATAGTTTGCCCTAACGAGGGCTAGACTATGTCACATGTTTCTGTATACTACTCCTCAGACATTACTCTACTATGCACACTAGGCCAGAGTTATATATGTGTTGTTGTTTTCAAAATTTTATGTTTCATAATTGACGTGGATTTGACACTACAACATATGACAAAGACTATATGCTTTTCTTACGTTATGGTTTATATTTTATCAGTGGTTTGAAATTTTTATAATTTTTTCTAGTTACACTATAACTAGAAAATCCTATCTATTTTCACTAAGTTTAGTTTGTGTATCATTCATTAGAACTAGCCCTATTCACGGTTCAGGTTTGAACCGTGAACCGGCCCGGACCGGATTGGAAAAAAAATCGGACCAGACTGGACCGTCAACATCCGGTCCGGTCCAGTTCTGAACCGTGAAGGTTCGCGGTCCGGTTAAGATTCACATTTTTTTGAACCTGAACTAGAACCAGACCGGAACCGTGAAGGAACCAAATGAACCGGAACCGGGAATGAACCGTGAACCAGAACTGTATACAAACCGTGAACCAGAACTGTATACAAACCGTGAACCGGAACCGTCTACGAACCGTGAACCAGAACCGGAAATGAACCATGAACCGTGAACCGGAATCGTGTACAAACCGTGAACCGGAACCATGAATGAACCGTGAACCGAAACGGTAACGAACTGTGAACCGGAACCATGATGAACTCTGAAATATTTAGTATTTTAAAAGTTAATTTTTATTATTTAAAATATTTTTATTTTTTCATTTAAAGTTAAAATGAAATACATTGTACATAGGGGTATGCAAAACTAACCAACTAACCAAACTAATTTTTAAAATTGGTTTAGTGTTTTTAAATTTAGTTTGGTTTGGTTTGGATTAAAAAAATAATTCAAATTTATGGTTTGGTTTAGTTTTAAAACCAAACTAAACCATTCTAAACTAAAAACCAAAATTTTAAAAATATTTTTATTTTATAAAAAATACACACACACACGTTCATATATTTATATGAACATATATGTGTGTGTACACCAACACACATACATACATATGTACTTATATAAACACACATATGTATAAATTTTATCCACTCATATAAATATAAATATATATACATATACATATATTTATATTATATATAAATATATACATATATATACACACACACACATGTAAATATATATATGTATGCATGTACATATGTATACATATATAAATAGGTAAATATATGTACTTACGTATTTATGCATACACACACACAAACACATATATATTTCTATATTTTTATGAATATATATATGTTAATATATATACATATACACGAATATATATGTTATGTATATATATATATATAAATATATATACATGTAACATATATATACATATGCATACTGAAATTTTAAGTTTAGTTTGGTTTGATTTATAATTAAATTAGATTAATTGGTTTCTAAAATATTAAAACCAAAAAATCAAACCAATTATTAAAAATCAAACCAATATTATGGTTTATATATACCCATATGTATGTGTACGTATGCACATATACATATATATTTTTATGTTTATATGAGTATATATATATATATATTTACACACACACACACACACATGAATATATATATATACGTATGTATGTACGTATATACAAGTATATACACACACACATACATATACTTGCATATATATACATATTTGATAATAAAAAATTAAATAAATAATTTATTTTAAAGTATTAAAACAAAAAAAAATCAAAAAACAAAACCAAATTATCAAAAATCAAACCAAAATTGTGGTTTGCACACCCCTAATTATATGTAATAAAATGTTAGAAGAGTTATGAGTTCCATCCATTAGTCAATAAATTAAAGTAGCTAATTTAATATATACAAAAAGAAAATTTATTTTTCAATATTTAATAGTTAAATAAATTAGAAAATAGATTATTTAAAAATTTTTCAAATGATTTATAAGTTAATAAATAATTTTTTTTGGTAAAATCAAATTGGAATCGAATTGAACCGCGGATGAACCGGAATCAAACCGAACTGGGAACTGAACCGTTAACGAACTAGGAACCGAACCGTGAACGAACCGAAAACTGAATCGTGAACGGACTGGGAATCGAACCGTGAACGAACCGGGAATGAACCGAAAACCGAACCGTGAATCGAACCGTTAATGAACTGGGAATGAACCGGAACTGGAACCGTGAATGAACCGGCCCGAAACTGGCATGAACCGTAACTGGAACCGGACCGGCTTTCAAGGTTTTGGTCCCGGTTCACATTTTTTTGGGATCAGAACCGGTGGTCTGGTTCCAATTCGAGCCGGTTCAAGGCCCGTGAACAGGCCTAATTAGAACATTAGTCTCACTATTTTCCCACCTTGCAAATTTGGTAGCCAGACTTAGGCAGCACAATTCTATGTCACCTACAACACAACACGATAGCAGAGGTGTGACCAGTTACTAGGAATTTGTTAGTTGTTGTATTAATGTAAATTTTGAGAGAAGTGAGAGTTTTGTATACTTGTTTCATTGTATAAATGGTTGGGGATTATTTCTAGTGGTCAAATGCTTTTTAGTTAAATAATAATTTATGTTGTGTGGTAGTTTAAGCATAAATATGACCACTAGAGGGTTGTAGAATTTCATGTTATGCAGTATAAGATTTATAGCTTTCCATGCTAATATACTATATGAAATCTATGGGTACTCACATGTAGGGGTAGTATGAGTCAATTATAGCAGGGGTTACATGGGTTGGCATGCTACTGTATCTTCGCACAAAAAAGTGTTCGTCTTTGCCCTATTGTCATTCCCCACTCAGTTAGCAAGGGTGGCAGTGACATTAACCTCAATTAACCCCATTTCGTGCTCCCTTAGGGGCTATAAGTTCTCTCAAAATTATTACTCTTAAGCAAAACTTTTTGCCCTACATTTTCAAGTCACATTTCACTAGTTTTTTAGCTAGATATAACTTGATTATAAGCCAATTTTGTTCTTTTCCTCGCTTATCTTGGCTAAGTTAGCCTAACCATCCCTTAAGTCACTTAATAGCCTTAGATTAAAGTCCATTTCAACCTCTAGAAGCTAGCCAAAAACCTTCAAAATTTTCAGCCAACACTTCCCCCTTTGCTGAAAATTCATTGCTCTAATCATCTCACTTTTACTCTTATTTAAGCCTACTCTTTTTAACACCACTTGGCGCTCTCTCCCTCTCTAAATTTCAGCAGCATGACCCCTATTTCTAGGCCTCAAACATCACTCAAACAAATAAATTAAATCATAGAAATACTCAAATTTACCAAGTAACAAAAAGCATTCAATAAATTTCTTTAAAATCATCAAATTATGCAATTTGTCTCCTCACCCTACGTTCAGTTTCCGTCCAATTTCACACACAAAATCCCCTCAAATTAAAATTATAAACTAATTAGATGATAGAGAATTGAAAATAGATTCAAAATCTATAAGAAATTGGAACATAAAATCAAGAATTCTAGAAGTTTCTAAAAGGTTCTCACCTTTTTTCTTCTTCTTCTTTCTTTTTTCCCTTTTCTCTCTCTTTTCCTCCTCTTGTGTGCCCTTCCAGAGCCCCCCAAGCTTAAATAACCCCTTACATCAGCAAACCAAGCCCCTAAGCTCCCTTGCGCAATTACCATTTTGACCCCTTTCTTAAACTTCAGCTTCTTTCTATGTCCCTTGAGACAAATTCTTCTATTCCTATTCTATCCTTCAACATTTACTTCAATCCCTTAATTGTCTCTTAGAATACCTATTTAATCCCTTTCTTATCCCCTCTAAATAGGAACTTAATTTAGGGTTTAATTACTAATTTTAATTTTGTAATTTTATTTCTTTAAATTCCATCATTTTACTTTTAAGTTCTAGGTTCTTCTTCCAAGTCTTTGCTTTCTTTCCTTAACTTATTTTCAGTACTCTATTCTATTCTTTTCTTAATGTCTCCTAAGATTTCATTTTCCTTTCTTAGGATAGTGGGTAAAATAAATAAATAAAAAAAATAATTTTTATTTAACTAAAATTATTCTCATACCATATCATGAAAGCCTATGCTAGCATAATAATGCAAGTATACAAGAATAATAATGCACTAAAACTACTACTAGGTTTAGCATGTTACATTACACATTAAGTTAGATAAGTCTATATCTATTGCAATTTTATATCCAATCATTAGATTGCAGCTTTATATCCAATCATTAGATAGCATAGAAGGTTTAATTAGAGAAAGAAATAATTAATTAAGGTATTTATTTATATTAATTTAGATTTATTATTTAATTAAATAGTTTACTTAAACTATTGGACTCAAAGGGTTGGCTAAAAATATTTGAGAGACTTGGGCTTGAGGAAGCCTATTCTTGAAAAACCAAGGTTTGGGACCATTGGGTTGAACTATTTATATTATTTTGATAATATAAAAATAAATAGA
>CAJVSB020000563.1:0-40035 GCA_911865555.2 Thlaspi arvense | reverse complement strand
AAACCAAGCTGAACTAGGGTCAAAACCCCTAAACAAAGTTGAACTAGGGTCAAAACCCCCTGAACGGGGGGCAAAACTCCCTAAACTAGACTGAACCAGGCCTAAAAAACCACTTGAACTGGGCTGAACTAGAACAAAATCCACTAGAATCGGGCTAAAACAGGGACAAGATTCACTAAAACCAGATTGAACCTTCTTGAAACATTACTAAAACCAAGCTTACCATGGTAAATTGTCATTAATGCCAAGTTGAACCGAACTGAATTTCCCCAAAGGCCAACTGAACGCCTTGAGAACTCATTGTTCCAATTTGAAACTGCCTCTTAATCCTAAACCAGATCGGTCCAGCCACAACAGTGTTTAAAATTCCAACTAAAAACAACTATCTCCCAAGTCCTAGAACTTGTTTAACCTCATAGAGCCCGGTCTGCCGAACAAGGAACCGGCTTAAGTGGCTAAAAATGAAGTGGAATGGCCCCTGAACCGGGCTACCATAGCTTACTTAGGGCAGATCAGCCCTGTTGAACCAAGACAGATTTGGATCCCCTCCCAAGTCTGTCTTCCTCACTCGGCACAAGTCAAAGTCTAAATTTCAACCTGGCAATCACACCTTTTGGATTACATGCTCAATTAACCCCTAGATTCCACTAATGACTCAATAAAATTAATCAATTCAATCCCTAAACATGAATTTGGGAATAATTAGCTAAATTAATCAAGTGGTAATCTAGAATTTACTTGTCAAGCAGAGCTCAGAACCTTACGAACCGTTCGGGCAATAACAAGTCAATTTCCCTGAAAGCTGAAGCTAAAAAATAAAAATTGTTTTGAGGGAAATGTGTGGAAGAAGAATATGCACACAAGTATATATATATAGCCTTGTGAGTTGGCCTCTGTTTGGCTTGAATTTTCCCAGATTTCAGTCGGCTCTATTCTAGACACCCGAATAGCTTCAACTCAAATTTTTAGACAAAACACACAGAATTTCTTCAAATTGATCGTATAGACCTAGCTCGAATGCACCTCAAATTATGTTTATACACACATTTGCGGCGGCTAGTTCAAGCTTATTAGATTGAATTTGACTTCTCCCCCTCTCCGATCGGCCAACGCATGGTTTTTTTCCATCAATGTCACCTTGAATTTCCACTATGGCCCCAAATTTTTCTATTTTTATGCAATTTAGCCATTTTTTTTACAAATTAACTCAAATTTTAATTAAATAGAAAACGGGGTTATTACTATATCGTCTATAATAAAATTAGATAAATATATTTATAAAAATTGAGTCGGCGATCAATTAAAATTCTTTTAAAGTGAGATGAGATTTTTTCGTTGTCCTTACATTTAATTTCAAAATATTTTTCTACCCTATTCACCAACACCAAGCAAGTAACTGAGCAGTCACCCACTGACTAATTGCTAATTTATTAAAAACAAAATGACGGGGAAAAAAGAAGCCGCGAGAACATTGCTTCAAAGTGTAAATGGCGGGATCCGCAGGAAGAGCGGGAAAAATCTCATATTTGGGCCAAAAAACCGGGCCGGACCGGCCTGTGTCGGACCGTCGACGGCCCCTTTTCCGGTCCCGTTATTGCAAAAAACCGCCAAATTTGAGAAAACTCTTTCTTACAAAACGCTTGAACTTCCGGTCGGACCGCATAAACCAGTGAACCGTTCACTTTTCCCTTAAATTAGGACGGTCTGCTTTTTTTTTTTTTTTTTGTCTCCTTTTGTGCCTTGAATATATCAATATTTCTAATCGTTGCTCTCCCTTCTCAAGCCGACTGAGCCCAAAAATCCCTCCCCCTGTCGCCGTAGATCGGATCGAGCTGCTTGTTGCCGCCCCTGATGACGCCGCCGTCAATCGAGCTGCTCGATTCGCCGTCGATTCCCTCTCCTGCTCTGCTGGTCTGTCGAGTCGCCGGCGCCGTCGCCCACGCCGTCGCCTGCCTCTGCTGCTTGAGTCGACGACCCAGCTGCCTCCTTCTGCTGTTAGAGTCGCCGCCGCCTCCCTCTACTGCTCGAGCCACTGCCGTTTGCGGCTACTTTACTCCGCTTCTGCTGCTCGTGTTTTTTCTCCTGTTTCAACCTTCAGGTATCTGTATCTGTTCTTTACAATAATTGGTGGGAGACTGAATTAACTGCGATCTGTTCCTTACTGTATCAAAGCCGACTGAGCCCTAAACATTTTTGTTCTTTACTGTTTTCATGAGTTCTGAGACTGAGTTTTGGTTCTGGGACAAGTTTTTCTACTTGAAAGCACATCTTAAATCCATACAACATAGGAAAAGCTACAAGTGAATTCCCCATATTGTCAATGTGTGTTGCTGTTTTTCTGCCTTTTTCTTTGAGACCACAACTTACTGCTTTTTTCTTAACTCTCCTTAAGTATTCAAATTTATTACCCGGAAAGAAGAAACCTTTTACTCTTTAAACAAACCTAATCTTATATGTTGTGGCTGAATTCATGTTAAACAGAGGAGTTTAAAAGAAAATTATATGCACTTATTGATGAAAGGAAAGTTAAACAGAATGAAATCCCTTTTCTTTCTCCTTGATCATGGAAGGAAATGAAAACCAATGAACAGAACCAAGTGACTATCATTGTAAATTTATCCCAGTTTATTTCGACCAGTCCTGCAAGTGATTAATAAATACGATTTTGTTTCCTGCAGTTATGTGGCTGTGAAAAAGCATTAAGCAATAAATTTGTTTGTTAGATGGGATGGAAGACCCATAATTTTTTATTTTTTTGGGTGTTTGTGTTATGTGGTGTGGGTGTGCGTGTGGCGTGATGAGTTCAATTACGGTTCAATTGATGGTTGAATTGGTAAACTGAGAGTCACTTTTCCAGTTCGATGAATGGTCCAGTATTGCGAACCTTGTTTGGGACATCTGGGGGGGATGAATGAACTTTGGCCCTCTTTGCTCTCTTGGTACTCTCACAGCACTCAGTCATTTGAAATCCTAGTTTGAAGTCAACGATGAATTCGTTGGAATCTGCAAAATTAAATCTATCTGGCTTTGAGATCTGAATTATTGAAACCCTCTTGGCTCATATGAAAATTACTGCAATTTGTCGATCTTCAAATCCTAGTTTGAAGTCAACAATGAATTCGTTGGAATCTGACAAATCGAATCGATCTGACTTTGAGATATGAATTTTTGGAACCCTCTTGGCCCTCTCATCATCTGAAAATTTATAGCAATTGGTCGATCTTTAGATCTGAGGTTTGTTGTAGGTGAGCAAAACCTGCAGCTTCACTGTCAGTCCAATCGAAATAGAGGGCCCTCTTATTGCCTATCACTCATTTGAAAGACTGAAAACCTAGTTCATCCCCCTTTTTGGTATTTTCTATACATCTGTTCATTTGAAGTTGGTTTTCAAGTTTTGTTCATTTTGAAACCCTATTTTGAATTCGGGTTTCTCTATTTATGTTTTCTGTTCTGTCACTCTGTTTGCTGTTTCTGTTAATGTTTTTCTGATGATTTGTGCTATTTCAGTCACTCTTGGCGGTGATTATTTGAGTTCACTCCTCTTGCTGTTTTTAACTTCTGTTCATCTTCTTCTGATTATTACTACTACTACCCACTCACTTAGTCTTGATGGTGATTTAGTTTGGTGTGGTGATTATGCAATTCTTACAGAGGTTATTAATGTAGACTTAGAATCTGGAGTCTATGAAAAAATCTCAAAATTGCAACCAATCAAAATGTAACGCAGAAGAGGGAATTAGGGTCTAGGAAGGTTTTGGAATTTTGGACTCATTTCACTCAATAGAGTGATTTAAAACATCTAAGTCCACATGCAAATACCGTGAGGAAAACTTATGTTGGTCTATCAAGGAAAGAAAGGACAAGTAATTTGTGGACTTGATTGAGAAGACAGTGGAGAAACACTTCATTTATAAAGGTGTAGATACCAAATAAAGAGTCTTTGACTTTTGAACCTAAGAAAGAGCTGCGGGTGAGCAATGAAATGTTCAATTTGGGTCCTTAAAAGCTAATTGATTTAGTGTTGAAGCATGTAGAAAGGCACTTGTTAAGATGCTAATTAAAGATGAATTAGCTTTTAAATAAATTAATCCTTCCCTAAGGCGAAACAAACAGCACACTGAGGAACATTTTCAGGTCATAATTACCCCATTGCATTAATAATTACAAACTAAGACATTGCTAGAAATGGATATCAAATATTTTCATTTGCAGATATATTCAGTTAATTATAATCCTACATAATCATGAAGTCTATAGCTTAATTTAGAATCACTTACTTGAAAATTGTTTTTAAGTTGGTGTCACTTTGCTCAGTTTGGTATTTTCCTCAAGTAACTATGGTTTGTTTCAGGCATTTTAAACTACTAGATGACTTTGAACAGGAGAATAAATCAGGCTAACTATGCTGTCATAATCAGAAAATAATGGTGATTTTTCCACTTGAGGACCTACTGGTTTAGGCAAATATCTCATGCGTTTCCCGACTGGAGAGGTTATTTAAATTGGGCTAACTATGCTGTCATAATCAGAAAATAATGGATGATTTTTCCGCTTGAGGACCTACTGGTTTAGGCAAATATCTCATGCGTTTCCTGACTGGAGAAGTTATTTCTGTAGGAGAAACTATGCGCTTTTCAAAAAAACTATAAAAAACAGAGTCGGGTGATCATAAAAAATTTTTTTGAAGTAGAATATGAAAATGAAATTTTTGCAGTGCCCATTTTTGACATGTAACCTATTTTAGAAAAAAAATGTTGTAACATTCGATTTCAAAATAGTTTTGTAACCTATTTGCCCAACACTAAGCATATGAGCAGTCACACATTGACTGACCCCCAATTTATTTATTTATTTTTTTTAGAAATGTTGGAATAGTCTTATGTTAAGTTAGTATTAGTATCCCACATCAAATAATGTGGACATTTATTTTTGCTATGAAGTGTATATAGACATGTACTACCAAGATGATTAATCATACAGTTATTTTTCTCCCTTCTATATTCACATGGTATCAGAGCCAAATCCCTAGTTCTTCTTTCATTGCTGTATTTCCTTCTAGCAATGACTCCACTCTCAAAGTCGTCACTGTTCATTTGACGGTATTTCACTGTCTCCGAACTTTGAAACTCAACCCATACCCTTGCTCGTAGTTCTCGTTGGAAGCTACCTGTCAAGACAGGATTGCCGTAGGAGATGCCACGCGCCCCAACTCGCTGTCGAGCAGTCTGGTTCTCCGGCGCGCGTGACCCCCACGCGCCACCCATTGCTAGTCTATTCTTCTTCTATCGACGTCGGATCCCTATTTCCGGTCAGATTCGACCATCTACTGCAATTTCTGACGCCGGTCGCAACCACCGAGATCCACTTCTCTCGGTCCAGATCCATTACTGTTGGATTTAACTAGTGGTCTTCGACTGTAACGTCGTGCGGGCTATGTGGATCTCTCGTCGGAATCTGGTCGGCTCACCTGGTGTGAGTTACGGTTATGTTCTTGCTGACCGATAGTGCCTGACGAATCTTGTACGAACTGCGGTG
Organism: Thlaspi arvense; assembly: GCA_911865555.2. Classification (NCBI taxonomy): domain Eukaryota; kingdom Viridiplantae; phylum Streptophyta; class Magnoliopsida; order Brassicales; family Brassicaceae; genus Thlaspi; species Thlaspi arvense. The sequence continues at coordinate 34,500 of CAJVSB020000563.1, read as the reverse complement.
AACGTGGAAGTGGAACCTCCCTTCCTTGCTGGTCGTCGATGCTGGACGAGGCACCCACGGCTCCTAGCTTCTCCCATTGAAGCTTCTGGAGTCTCCTAGACCAATAACCCGACTGCAGTTCACGTTGCCCCCACTGACCCGACTGCAGTTCAGGTTTTGAACCACTGAAGCTACTGAGGCTTCTGGGTTGACCCAATTCTTCTGAAAGGTTCCCTCTCCAACAGCTGATCCATCCTACCAGTTGACATCATGAGCAATTCAGGTTCTCAAGTGTCTGGTTTTCAAGTTTCAAGTTCTCAAGTCTCATCTGGAGGTGTATCATCATCGAGCTTTGCTACTTTTTTCTCCTATAATTACTCCTCCTGCAATTACCTCGGAAAAATTAGTAGGGAGTTCTAATTACATTGCGTGGTCAAGATCTGTTAAATTATGGTTTCGTGGTCAAGGTTATGAGCATCATTTGACATCTAAACTTGAGACAGTATCTACTAATGAAAAGACTGCGTTTCAGAGAACTGATGCACTCTTATGTAATTTATTGTTGCAATCAATTGATCCTAAACTCAACAGTAGTATCTATCAAGCATATGATACTTGCTATGAGATTTGGGTTAAGACTAAGTCACTTTATACGAATGACATTCAACGTCTCTTTATCGTGGTAACCAATATGGTTAGTTTAAAGCAAGATGATGATATGTCTGACTTTGTTGGAAAGCTTCAATCTATCAAATAGGAGTTAGATTCTCTCTTGACTATACAGGATACTGCTGACCAGTCGACACAGATAGATAAGTTAATCATGGTACTTGGTTTGACTGCTCTTCGTCCTAAGCTTGCTTCTGTCTGAGATCAAATCCTTGCTGGTTCAGTGGTTCCCTTTTTAGATGATCTCAGTGCTCGGTTACTTCGCATAACTTCTACCAATCCATTGTCTGCACATCCTTCGATTGAGCCTATCGGATTAGCCTCTCAAACTCATCCTAGGGGGGAACAAATAGGTGGCAGGGGTATTGGTAATGCTCGGAATAATCGTCCTAAGTGTAGTTACTGTCTGAAGTTGGGACATGCTAGGGATAAATGCTACAAGTTACATGGACGACCACCACGCATTGCCAATGTTGCTCAAATTGATCATTATGATTCTAAATCTACTTCAGAGGAACAATCAACATTTATTGTTATAAAAGCATCAGAATATGAGGATTATCTCCGTTATAAAGCCATTCAACAACCTTCTACTTCCATTGCTCATATTGGTAATTCTGTTGCTTGTCTTACCCAGTCATCTGGACTTGGATCATGGGTTCTTGATTCTGGCGCCTTTGATCACATCTCTGATAATCAACATCTTTTCTCTCATCTTACTTGCTCTACTTCCTTTCCATATGTGACCCTAGCTAATGGTACCAAAACTATGGCCAAAGGCATTGGACAAGCTCCACTTTTTCCTTCATTAAAGTTAGATTCTGTTCTGTATGTTCCTAGTTGTCCTTTTAACCTTATTTCAATTAGTAAGTTGACACGTGCTCTGAATTGTTTAGTAACCTTTTTGAATGATTATGTTATTGTACAGGACCGTGGCACGGGACAGATGATTGGCGCAGGGCGTGAGTGTCAAGGACTTTATCACATTGATCTACTTTCTTCCTCAGTTGCCTGCATGTCTACCGAATCTGCCACTCTTATTCATAATCAATTGGGACATCCAAGTTTTTCAAAATTACAGAAGATGGTTCCGAGTCTTTCATATTTGTCATCTTTAGAGTGTGAGTCGTGTCAACTTGGTAAACAATCATGTGTTTCATTTCCCAAGCGAGTCAATAATAGGGCTATGTCTCCTTTTGAGTTAGTTCATTCAAATATTTGGGGTCCGAGTCGTATTCTCTTTGTCCTAGGTTTTAAGTAATTTGTCACATTTATCGATGATTATTCTCGATGTACTTGGTTGTATTTATTGAAAAATCGTTTTGAAATGTTTTCTGTATTCAAAGAATTTTGTGCTGAAATAAAAACTCAATTCAATGTTTCAATTCGTGTTTTGCGCAGTGATAACGCTCGTGAATATTTTTCTTCTTCTTTTATTGACTTCATGGCCTCTCAGGGTATTCTTCATCAATCTTCTTGTGCTCATACACCACAACAAAATGGTGTAGCTGAACACAAGAATCGCCATCTCATTGAAACAGCTTGTACTCTCTTGCTCCATCATAATGTTCCCTTTCGTTTTTGGGCCGACGCTGTTCTTACAGCCTGCTATCTAATTAACCGCATGCCCTCTTCAGTTTTATAGCACCAAATTCACTTCTCCATTCTCTTTCCAAATCAATCTATGTATCTTCTATCTCCTTGTGTCTTTGGCTGTGTGTGTTTTGTTCATAACTTAGCTCCTGGACAGGATAAACTTTCTGCTCGGTCCACCAAATGTGTTTTCTTAGGGTATTCTCGAGTCCAAAAAGGGTATCGATGTTACTCTCCTACTACCCAACGCTTTTACATTTCTACTGATGTCACCTTCGTTGAGTCCTCTCCATACTTTACTACTGTGTCAGATCCGGATTCTATTTCTCACATTTTTCCCATTCCATATTTAGGTCCTCCTCTTCATGTTGCTCAAAAACCTCCACCTCCAGTTTGTCCTTTACAAGTCTATAGTTGTCGACCTCATCCTCCCTTTACCGATATTGAACAGGTTTCATTGGACTCCCCTGCTACGCCAACATCTCCTCGTACCACAGACTAGGTTACAGCCGCTTCTCCACCACTAGCTCTTCGGAAAGGTGTTCGTTCCACCAAGAATCCCTATCCTTTTTATACTTCTCTCAGTTATCATCGTCTGTCCCCTTCCTATTATTCCCTTATTTCCACCTTATCATCTGTGTCTGTTCCTCGGACTACTATTGAGGCACTTTCTGATCCTGGATGGCGACAAGCTATGATTGATGAGATGACTGCTTTACATTGTAATGGTACTTGGGATCTAGTACCTCTTCCTTCTGGAAAATCTACTGTTGGATGTCGATGGGTATATATTATCATGGTTGGCCCGGATGGACAGGTTGCTAAAGGATACACACAAGTTTATGGCTTAGATTATTGTGACACCTTCTCTTCTGTGGCCAAGATCGCCTCCGTACGGTTATTTCTCTCTCTTGCTGCTATAAATCACTGGCCTCTTTATCAGTTGGACATTAAAAATGCTTTTCTTCATAGTGAGTTACTGGAAGAGGTTTACATGGAGCAACTGCCTGGCTTTGTTGCTCAGGGGGAGTCTGGTTTGGTTTGTCGACTTCAACGCTCGCTTTATGGTTTAAAACAGTCTCCAAGGGCCTGGTTTAGTTGCTTTAGTATAGTCATTTAAGAGTTTGGCATGATTCGAAGTGAAGCTGATCATTTGGTTTTCTATGGTCATGGATCCCATAGTACATGTATCTTTCTTGTTGTTTATGTTGATGATATTGTCATCACTGGGAATGATCAAGAGGGTATTCAGCAGCTCAAACAACACCTTTTTACTCATTTTCAGACCAAAGATTTGGGTCGACTTAAATACTTTCTCGGGATAGAGGTGGCTCAATCCAATTCAGGTGTTGTTATTTCCCAACGTATACTTGACGAAATTGGTATGTTGGACTGTAAACCTGTTGATACTCCTATGGATCCAAATGTCAAACTCTTTTCTGGACAGGGGGAGGCTCTTGCAGATCTTGAAAGATATCGGAGATTAGTGGGAAAACTTAATTACTTAACTATCACTCGACCAGATCTTTCATTTGCTGTTAGTACAGTAAGTCAATTCCTATAATCTCCATGTGACAGTCATTGGAATGCTGTGATTCGTATTCTCAGGTATATTAAAGGAACACCAGGTCAAGGATTATTGTATGAAGATAAAGGACACATTCAGGTAATTGGATATTCTGATGCAGATTGGGCTGGTTCTCCTTCAGACAAACGATCTACTTCGGGATATTGTGTTTTGATTGGAGGTAATTTGATTTCTTGAAAAAGTAAGAAATAGGATGTTCTTGTGAGGTCAAGTGCTGAAACTGAATATCGTGCTATGGCCTTGACAACTTGTGAACTAATTTGGTTAAAATAGTTGCTTCAAGAATTGAAGTTTGGAGAGGTTGGACAAATGAAGTTAATCTGTGATAATCAAGCTGCCTTACATATTGCCTCTAACCCTGCGTTTCATGAAAGGACCAAATACATAGAAGTTGATTGTCATTTCATTAGAGAGAAGATTTTGTCTGGATACATTTCCACTACTTTTGTCAATTCTGCTGATCAGCTAGCAGATATTTTTACTAAATCTCTCAGAGGTCCTCGGATTACTTCTCTTTGTAACAAGCTTGGTGCATATGACTTATATGCTCTAGCTTGAGGGGGAGTGTTGGAATAGTCTTATGTTAAGTTAGTATTAGTATCCCACATCGAATAATGTGGACATTTGTTTTTGCTATGAAGTGTATATAGACATGTACTACCAAGATGATTAATCATATAGTTATTTTTCTCCCTTCTATATTCACAAGAAAAAAAGGGAGAAAAGGAAGCCATGAGAAAACTGACCCAAAGAGTAAAAGGCAGGATAGGAATAATTCTCTAATTTGGAGCATCCATATGGGCAACTCCCTACCACAACAAAATTTCAAATCCCATGCTTGTGATACACGAACTCAATTTGGTTGAGCTTCCAAGTGTTTTGAATTTGATCCCATGTATTTTATTCTTACTTATGATTAAAGATTGCTCTAATTAATCTTCTTTAGCTAATTCAACATCGAAGTGGTGCTAAGGTTCCAAAGTTCACCTTTCGTGTTGCAGTTCTTCTAGTATGCTGAGTTTTCCCTCAATTGTTTGCAGATCATCACTATTCCCTTTAGGTCTGTTTCGCTTTCATCATAAATTACGTGTACACATGGATTTGTTCTACATGTCTTGTACTTGTAATAGATATGATGTCTCATTTTCTGTGTCTCAATGCTATGCCTAAGAACGAAGCTTTGTTATATTCTTTGCTTTCTTTCTAGCTTGTGTGTATGTGCATTTGTTGCATGGCTAGCAATCAAAATTTGGAGCCTTTTTTGTGTTTTGCATGATACAAAGTTGTTGAGCAATAAGTTAATGGGGATTTTGATTATTGATTATGTTTTATTTTACTACACTTATCAATGATTTTATTTAGTGTACTATCTTCTGATCATGACAGTTTGGTTAGCCTGATTCATTAACTGTTCAAAGTTGTTTGAAACAAAACATAGTTTCTTGAGGAAAACATCAATCTGAGAAGAGCGACACCAACTTAGAAACAATTTTCAAGTAAGTTATACTAAGCTGTAGTCTTTATGATTACACGAGATTATAATTAACTGATAGTATCTGCTATCAGAACTATTTGATATTCATTTCTCGCAATGGTTTTGTCTGTGATTATTAATGTGCTTGTACATATCTCATTTATACTTTTATTGGTGTTAAGGAAAGGATAAAATTCAGCTCCTGTCTTCACGTATAACGTGCAAAAGAACTGATTCCTTTGCTTTGGTGAGCCAAATTGGAGGAGGCAAGGTTTCTTTCTATGTGAAATGTCGCAATATTATAACATTGATGATATCTTAGCAGAAGAAGAGGTTTTATGTTTTTTCTTCCTATCTTGATTGTGTTAATTTGATTGCTTTTTACCTTTCAGCTTATAATATTTACTTCCTATTTGTTTGCTCACAGCTTGTCCCTGCTGTATTTCAAGTGGCTGCAAATGTTCGGCTGTTTGATTCTAGTGATGATTCAAATAAGGTTAGCATAACACAATAAATGAAAAATTCTTGTGATGACTCCAGCTGACGGTTTTTTTTCTTTGTCTCAGGTAGAACCAGGTTCAAAGGTGGAGCTGCCTTTTTGGCTTGCTTGTGAATTACACTTGAGACAAGCAGTGTCCATTAATCTTCCCACTTGTTTCAATCAAAAGTAAGTCTTTTCATAGCTCTTGTTGATGCACCTGTACTCAACTTAAAGAAGCAATAAATGATCTTTAATTGGTTAGGTTACAGGATATGCCCCATTATGTGCACACTGAAGTTAGAGACTATAGAGTACCCATTCAACTATAGTAGAATTCCTAATAGGCTAATATCTTGTGGCTTGCAATCTCAGAACAAGGGAGGAACTTGCTGCTGATGCTGCGCATGTGAATCTAAAGAATCGATGCCCGTACTTCTATGAGCTAGGGCAGAAGTTACTCTCATTGTAAGATTTTTAGCCTCTTTAATCCGTGCACTCAACTCAAATTGATGAGGCCTATCTTTGGTTCATGTGAATTAAATTTTAATTAAGATTTTTTAAATCTGTATGCTGTCCTCCGGGGTAAGCCTAAATCAGAAGAGCTTCTGTTCCGTTTGGGATTAGAACTCTATAAGCAAATGTATGTGTTCATACAAATGCTATTTTGGCTGAGTACCATTATGAGGTTATGAATCATGTACCAGATTGATGTTACAGCCTTTCATCTGCTTGATAATTTCTTGGTGTTTTTTCTGTACTCATTTCCACTACTTGATTTTTTTTTTTTTTTGTCTGCAATTAGAACTTATTAGCCAACCTTTTAACCTGCAATTCTTTAATGACCATGATTACCATCCAAAAGCCAATGTTTACAACCCAAACTCTTAAAAACATTGCTAATCTTTATGTGCTGCTGTTAATAGCTCCAAATTTTGGCTTGTTTTGCCTTATCATAACCCCTCAAGCCATGCTTCTCCTGGATTTTGACATTCCTTTTACCTTTTTTATTTATATTTTTTATGTTATGGGTTTACCCCCATCTTCAACAACTCAGCTAAATGTAATCAGCCTTTAAGGAGGCAGCCCCAGATCCTTGCCTCTTTACCTGCTTTTAAAGTTCTAGTTCCAAAGATGTTCTTGCACAGAGTTGAAGTTTGAATTCTTGAAAAACTTATTTGGGCCAAAAAATAGCTTTTCTCAATGAGCTTGAAAGCTAACGTGTTAGTGAGTCATCTCGGTACTTGTTCTACGGAGAACTTAAGTGTCAAATACCAATATCAAACAAGCAAATGTAACCGGTTGAAAAAGTTCTCTGTTTTTGCCACTATCGATGAATAAACCTACCTTAATAAAAAGCATAAATGCATGCAGAAGATTGAAAATATTCAATGGAGAGTGGACTTATAATGAAAGTCTGCAGAAGTTGGGAAAATTATGCTTGTTTAAGATATGCTATGCTATCTAGTAAAGAGAGTTGTCTTGGAGTTTTGGCTTGGGAATTTCTTTGTTCATCCACACCCAATTGAGGCCTTCCCAATTGGTTGTTTGGATAAACCTTAGGACCTTCATTCTACTTACCAGCATTCATAATATCATTGTTGCAGTAGTAGTGCTCAGTTCCTCATAGAGTCTTAATTACAAGATTAGTTATTTATGTTTTTATTATCTTTATTTTTTAGTGTGGAATTTGCTATCTGGTTAACCAGCTAGCCATGCCTTGAAAGTTAATGCCAATAAGGTTATTCTTAATTTTGAGTCAATGTGATAAACAGAGTTGGTGATAGGACCATTGGGCCCTTGCTCTTAGCTACATTTCAGAAGAGGTACAAGGAAGTGCTGATCAAAGCGCAGACTGTAGCATTGGCTGTGGCTCCAAAATTCTTGACACTTCTAACAAGAGAAGAAATCAAATGTAAGACTTGATTAAGAGGTTTGACTTTGTGTTGTCACCAATCCTTAGCTTCATCATTTCAAGTGAACACTAATGTTATGTTTTTCTTCTTTGAAGTGTATGAGGTTGCCCAGTCTTCAATGGCTGCATTTAAGAAGTGGCGGGTGGGTGGACCGAGGTTCCAGAAAGCATATGTTATTGGGAAAAAGAGGAAACCATTGGATTAGTTGCTATATCTAATTATTTATATTGAGCTTGTGTGCTCTTTAGAAACATGTATTTGCTCTGATCTTGTCTTTGGCATATGGCTAGGATCTAATTCTGTTTCTTGTATTAGTAAGAATTAACTCACAACAGAAACAATTATATAGAAAATTTAAATTATATATCTATTCTTTCTATATTTTTTATGCTAGATGTACATAAGCACAACTACAGACATATGTCAGGGGTTGGTTTTTATAGGTGTTGGATATTCTTCTAGAAGCAGGTGATGTTCACTGAAATCAACGATATTCATTGGAAGTAAGGATCAGGTTTGTATGTTCCATGCCTAGATGATTGTCTATGCAAATCTGGACCCTGTATTTTGAGAAGTAGCTGAAGATTATGGGGAGCTCTTATATCTGCCGTAGTTGCAGTAGTTTGTGTTGAGACAGGGAAAGGAGGAGCTGATCCTTGATTTAACTCAGCAATTCCTTATACAAGCATAGGACAAATGAAATATTATTTGAACAAAAACACTAAATGTGACAACCAGGCTTGCTTACATCTACCACCAAATGATTTAAGATGATTGCTAAAATAAACTCATCTTGAAAATAATGAATGGTTCCTGTTGAATTTGACACTCATGGAAAACTTATGCAGTCCGGAGTGGTTATTTATGCTTTAAGAGTTGGACGGGAATAATAGGCATCATACTGCGTATGCATTGAATAGAACGCTAGTTCTTCTACTTCACTTTTATCACCAGTTCAGTAAGGTTTTGAAGGTTTTCACGAGTGCATTTAAATATCATTTTTGTGTTTACTGTGATAGCTGGATTTATTTGGAGCTACTTAGCCTTTTATTTTGTTGTTAAGCATGTTTCAGAATCAATTTTTCGTTACTGTGATTTTTTTGTTTGAGACAATGATCTTGTGCCCACTGTGAAACCAGAGATTCTTCTTTTTGATGGTGATCGCCCTATTAAGAGGACACTTGAAGTGCTTGGCAGAAAACAATGTTATGCTTGAGGGTATTCTGTTTAAGCCTAGCATGGTAACTCTGGTGCTGAGCACAAGGAAGAAGCTTCTCCAAAGACCATTGCCAAATACACAACCTGATTAAGAGGAGAGGACCTCCTGCTGTCCCAGGAATCATGGTACAGATGCTTGAACCCATTTATGATGAATTTTTATGATTCATTGTATGATGGAAGAATTGACTTCTCTGAGTGTTACTTCCGGTAGTTCTTGTGCCTTCTACCGGTCAGCCTAGAACTTTTTTTTTTTGAGGGGGGGGGGGGGTGGGGGCTAAAATTGCTGCTGATGACTTTTAAAACTAAATCTCATGGGGGAGTCAAAATTGTATTTTTCCATGGTTGATGAGGTGATAAAGCAATCAACATGTTCTCTTTGGTTCTTATGGCTGCTGATAAATGCTATTTAGGATAGCAGGGATTTCATCCTTTTGCTGGAGGTCAAAAGGAGACATGCTTTGCAGCATCATGGCCTAAATCGAAACTGTTTTTCCCCCCCTACTTGTCGTTATAGGAGCTGTATGGTTCTTCTGCTATTTAAGCATTTTCTCAACTCTTTGAGTGATGAATGATAAAGTTAATGAATTGTTAACAAATTTGATACACTTTAAAAATAGTGAACATAATAGAATTGTTAAAATCAATAAAATAATAAAATAGAATACTTATTACAATATAATAGGGAAGGATTTTAAAATTAATATTTTTATAAAATAGAGAATAGTCTGATTACACAAAAATATAGGCCATTTGTTATTCTTATATAGTATGTAAAAAATAATGTTAACTGATATTAAATATGTTATAGTTTAATGATTCATTTTATTTATCTTGTGAAAATGTCAATTATCAATTTTAAAAAATAATTCGAGTAAAATAATTTGTGTCAAACTATTGTCAGAATTTTCTAAAAATAGTAGAATTTATGAAGTGATAATTCTAATTATAGATGAACACAATATCTTCAATTATATAAATTCCTAAAGTTAATAAATTAATTATTTACATTAACAATAACACATTTTAATTCATTTATTGCATTATTAAAATAAAAAAAATTATTATAATATAAATAAAGTTACTTGAATAAGTTATTTGTTACATGCTATAAAAACAAAAATATAAATTATTAAGATGGAGATAAAATTGTTCAAAATTTACACTTTTGCATGTTGTATAAGTTTTTATCACCAATAACTTATTTATGTTAGATAATCTCAAGAAAATTGAAAAAAGAAGTAGAAGTCTTTCCTTCCAAATTCACATGTTTAAAGAAGATCGAAAGAGAACCTTTTATAGGCCCATTGGAAGTGTTCCAAAGTTATACCCACATAAATGCTTTAATTTTTCAATATTTGGATATATTTAGAGAAAACAGAATTTCTCTTTCCTTACAATATAGCAAGAACAAAATTACTAAAACCAAAGATGCAAAAAAGAATAAATGGCAATCACATACTAAAACTTCAATCATTCAAATAAAGAAAGAAGTTATAAAACATTGTTTTTTCCATTTAGTACAAGAGATCACTGAAATATTGGACAGGATGCAAAACGTTAAAGATGTATGAGGGCAATGTCGTCATATCCAAACCCATGTCGTCAGACCTAGTGCAGTCTAACCTTCTTTTGGGCTTTGGCCCCGGTTATTTAAAAAAAAAAAAAGAAAAAACCCACCATAACAGGACACAACTAACTCGAAAGCAAAAAGCAAACAAACAAAAGCAAATTCATTTAACAAACAATCAAAAACCAAAAAGGGAGTGATACTCATTTAGAAGAACTCTGGTATATTATGAAGCCTGGAAGTGAGTAGTACTAGTTCATGAAATTGATTTGTATTCCAAAACAATCCTTCCTAGATAGAAACAGCAAGTTATCGGCAGAGCAGGCTTACGGCCTTATCTTGTTCTCCCTTTTCCTCTCAGCCAGAGAAGCCCAGAGATGCAAATAATCTTTATTAGCATTCCTTGATCAATGTAACAGATGGCATGTGTAATGTCATTTTTAAACCCTGAAAACAAAAGATAATGATGATTTCACCCACAAATATTTGTCTTGAATCAACATTATATGATATTAAGCTTCTAGTAAATATTGTTAACATCATTAAAAAAAATGCACGAAAAATAAAACTTCCAAGCAATATAGAGCAACCTCAAATTCTCAAAATGGCAATATATATGGAACTACTCATCAATATCCATTAATCAAACCAAAGCACTCCTTCCAAAAGCAACCTGAGTTTCTCAAATCCTGGTTTGCATGCCAAAAAGCAGTTGAAGCCTGGGATGATCAATCTTGGACATCCAATCCAATGCCCTTCAGTGATTTTGAATGTCCAATTATTGGTCGTCAACGAGATTAATGGAAACCACGTTCCCATTTATACCCACGTGAATGGGACGACTGCACTCACACAATCCCAGCCAACTGATCTTGTGCCAAGATATGCCCCTTTAGGTTGATCCCAGATTAATAGCAATGCTACTCCGACTTGTATAGGAAATGTGTTGCAAAATGGCTAAGATGGAAAGTTTGGCAAGCAGTAAAAAGTCTACCAAGTACAGAAATAGTGGAACCGTGTTTGATGTCATGCAATGATGGTCATATTATAGCACGCGCAAATTAAATGTTTGAGCGGAAAACCGAGAATTCTACTTCACTCATGCAATCTAGGCTCACAAAAATAAAATTATAGGTTAAAATTTTGTCAAATGCCTAGTAGTGTGAACTGATTCAACTCGATATTTTAGTTTCTGGAGAAGTTCATCTAAGCATGACTTTTTTATTTTATTTTATGTGGGAACGTGGGTCCCTAAATTTTCCATCTCTATGGCGTGGAAAACAGCTTGAGTTGCTTTCATGTTGCTACCATGCTAAACTGACCATCTCAGTTCAATTTGGGTTAAAGGTTTCATGACCCGCGCATGTTAAACCCCTCAAATCAATGCCAAGACACCAAACTTCCCTTTAACGCATGAAAACCCTAGGTGCTATTGACACGGATTGCAAATCGAGAAGTTACTGGATAATTCTAGAACTCTGGTATTTAATACAAGTAGTTGGTAGCTGATTATTGTATTTATTATAATTAGTTGGTATATATAGACTGAAAATATCATTTATTATAAGGAGTTGGCTTATGCTTAAATAAAAGGTATGTCCCTTCGTTGTAAACACAACATTTTCTCTCTACTTTCTCTTTCTAATTGTCATGAGTGTGAGTGAAGTTTGTGTTTGTAACGCTAGAAGAATGGACTCGTGACAACTACCTTGTTATCTTGTTCCTCTCTGTTTTCGTCCTAACTCTCTCCTCTTGACTCTAAATAAGCAGGCCTCCTCTAGATCTAAAGAAGAGATAAATCTTTGTCATCTCTCAAATTTGGAAAAGCAATACATTTCCTCTGCAATCCGTTGCTATTTAGGGAAAAAGTCATTGGTACTAAAAAAGCAACAAGAAAATTATTAGTAATTAGGCAATCAGTAATTATATACGTACAGAGATTTAAAACATATAAAACAAACTCCCTTGTGAGTAGAGAATATATTATTTAAAATAACGATTACAAAGAAAACAAACACATATGAGCAAAAAAATTCTTACTGTAAAAGACATCTCAAAAGAAACATGTCAATTTGAATTAATTAAATCAAAACATAAATTAATTCAAACCACACTATCTCAATTACTTAATATCAATTTTGCAAATGACCCACCACGATGGTATACATTTACTCAACTGACAAAATTACAAGGCAAGGACAAACAATTGTCTAAACTAATATTCTTTCGTTAATTTTTATAATTTTCCCCAACATACCATAAGAATATAAGAGCATTCTAAAACAATTGTTGACCTTTGGTGCTTTTCAAGGTAATAATATGCATACCGATACATTAGAATGTAAATCAAGGTAGTAACATGCATACATGATTATTAGCATGCAAATTGAGGCAATAATATGTATTTATGATCATTAGTATGCAGATCGAGACAATAATATGCATATGGGATTATTAACATGCAAAACATGATAACATGTTAGCTAACAAGAGTTTCTAAAAAAATCAACCTCCATCTAAATTTAATTTTGTTTTGTTTTATTTATTTATTATTTTTTATCAAGATGGCTCAATTTTGACCCATGGATCTGGGTCAAACCAAGTCAAAATGTCAAAATAGAACGCAAGGTCAAATCAGGTCAATTATGGTCAAACCAGGTTGCAGGTCAAAGTGGGAGGCGAGTCAAATTGGGATGTAGGTTAGATCTCGATTTAGGTCGGGAAGCAACCCAGATCTGATCCACCTTTTTTTTTTGTTAAATCCTATTCATCATCTTCCTGCATGGAAGCCCTAGCACACATCGTCTCTCTATGTGGAAGCCTTGGTTTATGACATTCCAACCCTAGGTTGCATTAGATTGCATTGCATAACATGTATATGTGCATTTTAGTATGATTAGCATAATGTCTATTATGTTTAATGTATGAAAAAAAAATTATCCCAATTTTAAAAGAAAGTGTTATGGCCCAATAATAATTAAAAAAAAAAAATTCAGTCGACCGCCGACTGGTGCGAGTAGCATGCACCAAAGAGTTGTAGCTGTTTGCACCGCCTTCTTGGTCTATTTAACCAGAAAAACACAAATCCTTGTCTAATTTCTATCATTGTGCGAGGGAGAGGGAAAATTTTGGGCGAAACAGCGGTGGGTCCGACGGGTTGCAAGGGACATGGTTTGGTTTTTGGATTTGGGTCGGGAGTTGGCCAGTTGAATAACCTTGTGGAGCTTGCCAAGGTTGGGAGTTTGCCTTCCTAGTGTCGTCGGATCGAGGTGAGTCGTCTGGCCAGTTTTTCCTTGCTGTTTTCCGGCGATCAGGTGTTGTTACGGCACTCGGGTCGGTGACCCGGGTAACCAGGTAAAGAAGAAAGGACCCGGAAGACCGGGTCTTGCCCTGGTTGGGCTGGGCCGGCTCGAGCTAAGCTCGGCCTGGCAGAAGGGTGACGGGTCCGCGGTCTAGGCCGCGGGCCAGCCCAGACCTAACAAGCCCGGAGTGGCCAGGCTGAGTTGACCTGAAGAGTTAACTTGGCCCTGAGTTGATGGAAACGAGTCAACCCATCTGGGTTGACTCAATGAGGGATGGAATATGCTATCCCTGAGGATAAGGGAAGCTTGGATAAGGGTTGATTGGGGATAGTAGGGATAGAATAAACAGAAATTGATTAATTAATTATTTAAAGTTAGGATTTTGGGCAAATGAACCAACCAGGTTTGACTGGCCAGTTTAAGGCTTTTTAGGCCGGTTCTTTGGGCAACTGAACCGGTTCCTGGTCCATTGGAAAGAAGGCTATCAGACCAGATGCGTTTGGAGAATTTTGGGTGCCCGGTTCGAGGTAAACCGACCGGTTTCGTGTAGCACCTTTCGGCTGGCTGGTTCACCCATTTTTAGACCAGTTCTTGGAAGAGTTGAACCAGTTCCTGGTTCAACATGATGAAACCTAGCTACACATGTAATTTGAGGATTTTTGGATGTTCGGTTCAAGGTGAACTGGGCTTAGTTTGTGGGCCGGTGCTTAAGATTAGGGTTTTTGGCCCAGTTCAAGGCCTTTTTGTCCGGTTCAGATCGGTTCTTAGGGTGTTTGGGCCTTCTGATTCTAATTTTGAAGGTTTCGTGGCCATTTGAGTTAAGTTGGAGGTAGTTTTGAACTGGGTTAAGCCAGTTCGAGGGTTTTGGAGGTCGGTTCACTGCAGTTTGACGGTTGTGGAGGCTAGTTCCGTAAGACTGAGGGTGGTTAAGTAAAGTTGTTGAGTGTTAGTGAGTCGGGTGGATTCTAGTGGTGGGTTTTGATGCCTCGAGATGTGTGCCAGAGTGTCAAGATGGGATTTTAGACCGGTTTTGGCTATCGAGCTTGTTTCTTGTACCGATTTCAGCATTGGTGATGGTTTTGTGTGATTTTGATTGCAGATTCACAAGCAAGGGCACACCCGGACCACTGAGTCGGGTGAGGTGACTCGAGACTCTCTTTTTGGCTTAGCATTTGTATTGTGAGTGATGATACCCTCTCTATACATGTATTTTATACTATGTTTTTCCTGGCATGATGGACGTATTGACTCTTATTGTATTTTGGTTTATATTATTTTAGGATATGTGTTATATGCTTTATAAACTGACGGTGAGCTATGTTAGTATACTGTTATCAATTTTCGTGACATGGTTATGTAGGCATATGTATATGATTATTTGACTTGACATGTGAGGAGTTATGCTATGTGATGAGGCTAGGTTGCTCCGGTCGTGAGATGGAGGATGCCTCTAACTGTGAGCGTGGCGTGTGATTGAGTTGAGCCCAATCATGAGATGGAGGATTCCTCCAATCGGGAGATGACCGTCTATTACATTTGTGATGTATCTGATCGTGAGATGGAAGATACCTCTGATCGTGAGAGTCACGAGGCTGGGGTCTCATAGCGGGGTTTATTGTGCTCCCACATGTTATTTGGATGTTGGTACTGCTCCATGTATATGTGTGTATGTATATGTTTGGTCTGAGTATGTAATATATATCCTACCATGCATAGTTTAGGTATCGTCCTTACTCACTAAGTTTTGCGACTCACATTTTATTATCTTTTCAAATCTAGTTGACAATTCGTATATCAGATAGCAGTGTTGCAGATTCACGATTCTTGCGTCGATCAATGTACGAGTGAGTTCTTTTGTTTATCTGTATTTGTACTCTAGTGCTCCTTATATCTCTCAGATAAAATCCTACTTGTAATTTGGACTGCATGATGTATATATATGGCTTATTTGACCTCTGGGTATGATGTCGTCATTATTAGGCTAACTAGGGTCGTGGACTTTAATGCCGATCACGAGGTCCAGATTGGGTCGTGATAAAGTTGGTATCAGAGCTCTAGGTTTCTAAGGGTAAGGGAGTAAGGTTCTTTGGTAGTGCTTCTGTTATGAAGGTAAGGGCCCTACTTTCATAACAGAAGGACTGCCGATGACCTCTTAGGATAAATGTGGTACCAGCCTCTTAAATTCCTTGTACTTGTATTTTTGGTATTGTTCTAATTCTGTTGTTCTGTGTAGATGGATCCTTCGAGAGATGCATGTACTCCCCCTATAGAATCAGTAGACTCCGGGGTGCATGAAGACCCCGCAGACGTAGCGGCCCCACCTCTGATTGGAGGAAGAGGGAGTGCCAGGGAGCATGGGAGAACGATGAGTCCAGCTCGTGAGACGGTAGTGGGTCCAGATTTGAATGTGTTGCCTGGATTACTGACAGGCATTTTGTAGGGCATTCAGGGACTCTAGAGGAGTATTATAGATATCGCAGGGAGTGGAGCTAGAGTGGATAGGCAATCTACCCCTGTTAGTGGACAGGCAGGTACTACCATCGCTCCCGTAGGGGTGTTGGCTAGCGCGCTAGCTGGGGCTGTTCATCAAAGGATATTCGGGCAGCGGGTACTACATCGCAGCCTAAGGGATAGACGAGTGCGGAGCCGTCAGGTACACATGGTCGAGGGACAGGTGGCAGAGGACGGGGCCGGGGACAAGCCCGTATATATATGCCTTGACGCGACAAGATGCTCAGGCATCTAATGCAGTGATTACAGGTATGATTTCAATATGTTCTCTAGAGGCTTATGCACTATTTAATCCTGACTCCACTTATTCGTATGTGTTTATGAGTTTTTCGGCTTGATTTGATAGACAGCTGGAACCGTTAGAGCATCCATTTTTTGTAGCGACTCCAGTCAGAAAGTCGATCTGGGTAACTCTTGTATTTAGATCTTGCTCAATTAGGATTGCTGATAAGGACTCTATGGTGAGTTTGATTTTATTGGATATGCTGGAGTTCAATGTGATTTCAGGTATGGATTGGTTGGTATCATGTTATGCCACTCTGAGCTGTCATCTTAAGACAGTGAGCTTTGATCCGCCAGGGGAGACTTCGTATATTTATCAGGGTGACTATTCCTTGACTCCAGCCCCTATCATATCTTTCATGAGAGCTTAGAGGTTGTTCAGCCAGGGGTGTCAGGGATTCCTAGAGATCGTGTTGGACACGCAGTTGGAAAGGTCGCAGTTGGACCAGGTGCTGGTAGTTAGGGAGTATCCAGATGTTTTGTCTGAGGAGCTTCTAGGTTTACCACCGGAGAGAGAGATAGAGTTTTGCATCGACCTGTTGCTAGGTACTCAGCCAATTTCTATACCTCCATATCGTATGGCTCCAACGGTGCTTAGGGAGCTTAAGGAGCAGCTCTAGGATTTGTTAGACAAAGGCTTCATTAGGCCGAGTACCTCTCCTTGGGGAGCACCGGTTCTATTTGTCAGGAAAAAGGATGGTTCCCTAAGGTTTTGTATTGACTACCAACAACTTAATATGGTTACGGTGCGTAACCAGTACCCGCTACCGAGAATTGATGATTTGGTTGATCAGTTGAGTGGAGCTAGCAATTTTTCTAAGATAGATCTTTGATCCAGGTACCACCAGTTGAGGATCCGACAAGAAGAAATTCTTAAGATTGCTTTCCGGATTCGATATGGGCATTATGAGTTCTTGGTAATGTCTTTTGGGCTGATGAATGCCCTTGCAACTTTTATAGATTTGATGAATAGGGTATTTCGGGCCTTCTTGGATAGATTTGTTATTGTCTTCATTGATGATATTCTCGTATATTTGAGGAGTGAGGAGGAGCATAGTGCACACCTGCGGGAGGTCTTGCAGACGTTAAGAGAGCATCAGTTGTATGCTAAGTTTTCGAAATGTGAGTTTTGGCGTGACAGTATGGCATTCTTGGGGCACATCATATCCAGAGAGGGGATATCAGTGGATGCCCACAAGGCGGAGGTAGTGTAGTGATGGCCAAGACCTTCATCTGTCACGGAGATCCATAGTTTCTTGGGTTTAGTGGGCTATTATAGATGTTTTGTACGGGACTTCTCGAGGATAGCCACTCCGTTGACTAGATTGACCCAGAACGGGGTCAAGTTCCAGTGGTATGAGGCATGTGAGGAGAGCTTCCAGAAGCTTAAGGACTGTTTGACCACTGCACTCGTACTAGCTTTGCCCATAGGGACTGGTGGGTTTTCTATTTATTGTGATGCCTCTCGGGTAAGTTTGGGGTGCGTTTTGATGCAGCATAGACGAGTGATTGCTTATGCCTCCCGACAGCTGAAGAAGCATGAGCAGAACTACCCTACCCACGACTTGAAACTTGTAGTAGTGGTTTTCGTGCTTAAGATCTGGAGGCATTATCTGTATGGTGAGTCGTGTGAGGTATACACAGATCATAAAAGTTTGAAGTATATATTCGATTAGAAGGATCTGAACCTCAGGTAGCGAAGGTGGATAGAGTTTCTCAAGGATTACGACTGTACGATTTTGGACCACCTGGGGAAGGCGAATGTTGTCGTCGATGCTTTGAGTGGAAAGTCTATAGGGAGTTTGGCTCATATTACTTCAGTGAGACAACCTCTGATAGCGTCATTGCATAGTTTATATGGCGACAGGATACAGTTGGAGGTAGAGGATACCGGGTGATTGTTGGCACAGTTACAGGTACAATCGTCCTTGATTGACAGAATCAAGGAAGACCAGAGCAAGGATGCTAGACTATGCAGGCTCAAAGAGGAAGTTGAGGCAGGTAAGAGTACAGAGCTTTAGGTGGACGCAAAGGGGGTGCTCTGTTGTAGGGACCAATTATGTGTGCCAGATGTGGGTAATTTACGACAGACAATTTTGTCAAAGGCACACAGTTCTAGGTACACTATCCACCCTAGTACCACTAAGATGTATCAGGATCTAAAACAATTTTACTAGTGGGAGGGGATGAAGAGAAATGTGGCCTACTTGTTTCAAGATGTCTGATCTGTCAGCAGGTTAAGGTTGAGCACCGGAGACCAGCAGGGTTACATCAACAGATATAGATACCAGAGTAGAAGTGGGAAGGCATTGTCATGGATTTTGTGACTGGACTACCCTGTACTGCTAGCGGGCATGACTCTGTGTGGGTCATTGTTGACCGACTGACGAAGACCGCGCATTTTCTTCCAGTTAAGACGAGTTATAGTGTGACCCAATATGCCTAGTTATATGGGGACGAGATCGTGAGGTTACACGAAGTACCTTTATTTGTCATCTCTGATAGAGGGTTCCAGTTTACCTCTTGATTTTGGAGGGCGTTTCAGGAGGCCCTAGGGACCCGATTAGACTTGAGTACAACATTTCATTCACAGACAGATGGACAGTCAGAGAGGACGATACAAATTTTGGAGGACATGCTGCAGGCTTGCATCATGGATTTTGGACGCAGATGGAGTCAGTACCTTCTTATAATTGAGTTTGCGTATAATAATAACTATCAGTCCAGCATACAGATGGCACCATTCAAGGCTTTATATAGTAGGTGATGTAGATCTCTAATCGGTTGGTTTGAGGCCGGGGAGTCAAGTTTGTTAGGACCGGATTTGGTTCGGGATGTGGTGGATAGAGTGCGGTTGATTAGGGAGAGACTGTTTGCGACTCAGAGTAGACAGAAGGCTTACGTAGACCACCAATGTCACCCTTTGGAGTTTGCTGTTGGAGACCACGTCTTCCTAAGAGTTTCCCTGATTAAAGGTGTGGTTAGTTTTAGCATGAGGGGTAAGCTCAGCCCCCGTTATATTGGCCCATACGAGATTCTGGATCGGGTTGGAGCTGTAGCATATCGCTTGGCTCTTCCTTCAAAGTTGTCAATGGTGCATCCTGTGTTCCACGTTTCTATGTTGAGGAAGCACATACTAGACCCTTCGCATGTGATCTCGCCGCAGGATGTACAACTACACCGAGATTTATCGTATGAGGAGGAACTAGTAGCTATTCTAGATCGATAGATAAAGCAGCTTTGCTCGAAAGAGGTGCCCTTGGTGAAAGTGCTGTGGAAGAGTCAGACTTCTGAGGAGGCCACTTGGGAGTCTAAGGAAATTATGCGCCAAAGATACCTGCACTTATTTGGTATGTAAATTATTTTCTTGTTTCAAAATTTGAGGATGAATTTTTCTTAAGGGGGGAGAATGTTATGGCCCAATAATAATTTTAAAAAAAAAATTTCAGTTGGCCGCCGACTGGTGCGATTAGCATGCACCGACAAGTTGCAGTCGTTTGCACCGCCTTCTTGGTCTATTTAACCAGAAGAACACAAATCCTCGTCTAATTTCTATCATTGTGTGAGGGAGAGGGAAAATTTTGGGCGAAGCAGCAACGGGTCCAATGGGTTGCAAGGGACGTGGTTTGGTTTTTGGATTTGGATCGGGAGTTGGCCGGTTGAATAACCTTGTGGAGCTCGCCGAGCTTGGGAGTTTGCCTTCCGAGTGTCGCTGGATCGAGGTGAGTCGTCTGGCCGGTTTTTCCTTGCTATTTTCCGGCGATCGGGTGTCGTTATAGGTACCCAGGTAGAGAAGACAAGACCTAGAAGACCGGGTCCTGCCCTGGTTGGGTCGGGCTGGCTCAGGCCAGGCCCGGCCTAGTGGAGGGGTGATGGGTCTGTGGTCTGGGCCACGGGCTGGCCCAGACCCGGCAAGCCCGGAGTGGCCAGGCCGAGTTGACCCGAAGAGTCAACTCGACCCTAAGTTGATGGAAATGAGTCAACCCATCTGGGTTGACTTAGTGAGGGATGGAATATGCTATCCTTGAAGATAAGGGAAGCTGGGATAAGGGCTGATTGGGGATAATAGGGACAGAATAAACCGGATTGATTAATTAATTATTTAAAGATAGGGTTTTGGGCAAATGAACCGGCCAGGTTTGACCGGCCAGTTTAAGGCTTCTTAGGCCAGTTCTTTGGGCAATTGAATTGGTTCCCAGTCCATTGGGAAGAGGGCTATTGGACCAGATGGGTTTGGGAAATTTTGGGTGCTTAATTTGAGGTGAACTGGCCGGTTTAGTGTAGCACCTTTCGGCTGGCCGAGTCACCCATTTTTAGATTGGTTCTTGGAAGAGTTGAACTAGTTTCTAGTTCAACATGATGAAACCTAGCTACACATGTAATTTGGGGATTTTTGGATATTTGGCTCAAGGTGAATCGAGCTCGGTTTGTGGGCTGGTGCTTAGGATTAGGGTTTTTGGCCCGGTTGAAGCCGGTTGCTAAGATTTTTGGGCCTTCTAATTCCGATTTTGAGGGTTTCATGGCCATTTGGGTTGAGTTTGAGGTAGTTTTGAACCGGGTTAAGCTAGTTCAAGGGTTTTGGAGGCCGGTTCACTGCAGTTCGACGGTTGTGGAGGTTGGTTCCATAAGACTGAGGGTGGTTAAGTGCAGTTGTTGAGTGTTAGTAAGTCGGGTGGATTTCGATGGTGGGTTTTGTGTCTCGAGATGCGTGCCAGAGGGTCAAGATGGGATTTTAGACCGGTTTTGGCTATCGAGCCTGTTTCTTATGCCGGTTTTGGCATTGGTGATGGTTTTGTGTGAATTTGATTGCAGATTCGCAGGCAGGGACACACCTGGACCATTGAGTCGGGTGAGGTGACTCGGGACTATCTTTTTGGCTTAGCGTCTATACTGTGAGTGATGACACCCTCTCTATGCATGTGTTTTATACTATGTTTTTCCTGGCATGATGGACTTGTTGACTCTTACTGTATTTTGGCTTATGTTATTCTGGGATATGTGTTATATGCTTTATAAACTGATGGTGAGCTATGTTAGTATACTGTTATCAATTTTCGTGACATGGTTATGTATGCATATATGTATGTGATTGTTTGACTTGACATGTGGGGAGTTATGCTATGTGATGAGGCTAGGTTGTTCCGGTCGTGAGATGGAGGATGTCTCCAACCGTGAGCGTGGCTTGTGATTGAGTTGAGCCCGATCGTGAGATGGAGGATTTTTCCGATTAGAAGATGGCCGTCTGTTACATTTGTGATGTCTCCGATCGTGAGATGGAGGATGCCTCCGATCGTGAGAGCCACGAGGTTGGGGTCTCGTAGCGGGGTTTATTGTGCTCCCACATGTTATTTGGATATTGGTACTGCTCCATGTATATGTGTGTATGTATATGTTTGGTCTGAGTATGTGATGCATATCCCACCATGCATAAACTAGGTATCATCCTTACTCATTGAGTTTCGTGACTCACATCTTGTTATCTTTTCAGATCGAGCTGACAGTTCGTGTACTAGATAGTAGTGTTACAGATTCGCGATTCTCACGTCGATCAATGTACATGCGAGTTCTTTTGTTTATCTGTATTTGTACTCTAGTGCTTCCTATATCTCTCAGATAGAATCCTGTTTGTAATTTGGACTGCATGATGTATATATATGGCTTGTTTAACCTCTGGGTATGATGTCGTCATTATTAGGCTGACTAGGGTCGTCGATTCTAGTGCCGGTCACGGGCCCCGGATTGGGTCATGACAAAAAGTCTTTTTAATCTAAATTTTTCCTGTCCATCACTCTATGAGAGGAGATAAAATCTTGGGAGACATTATTATTTCTTAAGGAAAGCATAGAAATGGAAAATGAAGAGTACATTTGAAAAGGGATTGAGAAAAAATTAGTTAGTAAATTGATTTGCAACAAGGGTTTAAGGAAATTAATTAAATAGCTCATAAAAATATATAAATTTATTTTATTTGAGGGTGACATTGGAGGGTACACAAAAAGGACATTTTTAAAATTTTCTAAGGGCAAAAGGTCAAAAATTAGATCAAAGGACATGGATGGAATTATGGAAAAAGGCTAGGGGCAAAACTTAGAAGAAGGGAATGTTTTAGTCGGCCACATGACTGACCTATATGGGGGATATATATGTATATATATAAATCCCCAAGCTATTTCGTGAAACAAAGAAGAAAAGAGAGAAATAAGGAGAAAAGAAAGAGGAAAAGTCAAAGATGGAGGCTCACCAATAGGGATGAAGCAAAGGAATCAATAAAATCAAGGAGTGTTATACATTTAATGCAAAAAAGACTTAAGGACTAACTTTTTGGGTTATATTATATATACACACCCCTCTATTTTGTGCAACCTAAAAGAGGAAAAGAATGAAAGAGAAAGGGAAGAAGAAAAGGAGAAAAGAAAAAAGAAGAAAGGGAAGGAGAAGAAGAAAAAGAGAAGAAACAAGGTGCAAAATTCATTCATTCTTCATGTTTATGGAATTTTCTTTTAATTTTTTTAGAGACTAAGTTAGATAACATGATATTCTCCTTCCACCATGCTTCATATTCCATTTTTAGAGCCAAGATGGTTGGTGAATTTTTATCATGGTTGAAATCCTAAGAAGGGTATTTTTTTAGAACCAAATTTCAACATATAACTAGAATTTACATTGAGATTGAGTGATACCTTAATTAGTTGGATGATTTCATGTGCTTTTATAGAATTTTGAGAGAAGATAGGGGGCTGCACTAAGGGTGTGGCTGAACCCCTTAGGGGAGAAAAACATGAATGTTTTGATACAATTTTAAATCTAAAATATGCATCTTGTAGTTACTTAAAATTTTAGGTATTTTCATGACTTAATTGATGACTTCGGTGAGAACTATGAAGCTGGAAATCAAGATAGAACAAGGGGAAAACAGAGGAATGGAAACTTAGAGTAAGAACAAAGGGATTTGAGTCGAGAAAAATTAAGAAAACCAAATTAGAATCAAGATTTGGAACCAAAGGAAGCAAGTAGAATTTTTTTGCAAAAATTTCTGTAGGTTGCTAAGCATGCTGGCTGAACCCCTTCAGGGCCTAAATGGATCTAAATCAAGTTCCAATAAGTAACTTAGGGAATATACAAATCAACCTAAGAGATAAGATGGAAATATGTGCCAAAATTGAAGCTAAAATGCAACTTTACAGCACAAAATAAAAATAAAAATAAAAATAAAATCAATTAAGAAACAAGGAGTTGTAAGTTGGAAATTTTCAGCAGGAAAAATTTCAGCTTTGAAGCAAGTTGATTTAGGAGGGGAATAACCCCTACAAGGGCACGAAATCCAGGGGACAAAAGGGCCAAAATGAGGGCCAAAAGATGAACATCAAGTAGAAGGGAAGATAGGTCAATTTAAGTCAATATTAGACTCCTAAGCTATGGAAGTTAAAAGCTGGAAATTCAGCAGTTCAACTGTTTTGGAAAATAAGTTTTCACACTATGAAATGATTTTAGAAAGGGATAAAACAAAGGCATATTAAAGCTAGGATAAATGAAGAATAAGAAACACAAAAAGTTTAATGGAAAAGGGAAATGAAACCTAGGTTAAGCAAGATACCTTAGACATGCATTCATCTCTCATAGTTAAATCATATTACTTACATATATATATATATATATATATGATTAAATTATAGCAGACGGAGACAAGCTTGTGCCAGCGTAGGAACCCTTATTTCCAGAGCCTTAGACATAGACATCATATTAACAGTGAGTGGCATCTTCCTAATCATAGTTTATTTTTCAAAATATGTTTTTACAACCAACAACAACTATTTTCAAAACCATTTGTATGTTGATACTCGAAAAGGGAAACAATTCAACTATGTTCTGATTTTTGCTATGTGATGGATTTGATGTTTTCATGATGTTTTGTGCTTCGGCACCAAAGTAGAAATGTTGGGTAACTACCCAAGGCAAGTGGTAGTTTTATCTACATGACACTTTGATGCCATATGTTATATGATATGGATTCGGATTCGGATTCGGTAAGAGATCCTAGAGGCCGCAGACTGTGTTAGTTTGGTCGAGAGAATGGCAGTAACTTTCAGTGCAGGCTACACAGTGCAGTAGCGCCTAGCATGTTTTGCCCATCCAAGGCCAAACTATGGTTTATGATTTCATGATTTACTACCCCATAGACGCACTATTATCAGAGTGCACATTCGACCAGACCACACACATGAATATGCACTATGGTTTTTAATGATTTTTTGTTCTTTTCTATGATTGTCCTATGCCTTATATTTACATTTACTTATACTATGACTAGATATCATGGTACAGACTTGATTTCATTGATGTTGTTTTATTTGCTATACATTTGCTCTAAAATTTTATGGAAAAGCAACTATCAATATTGTAGCAACAAAACCTGACTATTTCTACTAGGATTAGGCAGTATGCCATTCACGGGGATGTTCATCTCACTCCTTTTCTTCCCTTGTAGATCCACTATTTGGTTAGTTATCTTGATCACTTGTCCAGCACCTGATAACTACGGGTGCATCATAGATAGGTGGCCCTAGATCTCCAGGGACAATGCTATATAGTCTTGTTATTGTCAAGTAATTACCTAAAGAAAACCATATGTACAAAATTACAGAGTTCCTTGCATATGTATAGATATTATGATTATGGTGTAATTTAAATAGCCTTGTATGGTTGTGCACATCAGTTAGTTTTACTTATTATGCATGCAAGCGTTATCATTACAGCTCATAGGTTTAAGTGGCCTTTGGTGTCACACCCCATCTCGTAACTTGAATGATGTGTGACAGTGGAATAGGGTTTAACGACCTCCGATGCCCTGGATTCATCGGAGAAAGCCAAACCTTATTCAACTATCATACCTGTTGAGTTCTCTGTATAACTCACATTTAAAACTAAATAACATAACAAAATTTGACATATCATAAGTCATTATCATAACTGAAAACATAATTACTTCATGTAACTTTTCTTTTCCAAAATTAAAATTTACATATAATACAATTATTTAACTTTCATTCCCCAAGCAATAATCCAAACTAGTTCCTATTAACGAAAGTGGGGCCCAACCTCTCTAGACTCAAAATGCTGCTGTGCCGAATGCACGCGATGCACTTACAAGTCTCTACTGTTGAAACCTGAAAAATAAATAAGTGATAAGACTTGCGTCCCAGTGAATGGTCCTCCAACTAAAACTAGTGAAATAGGAATATGTTGCATAATACTGTAAATAAAAGTAGTTCGTAAAACTGGCATAACTGATATAGAATATCACATCGTAAGATATCAATTCACTGATCATCATTTAAAAAAAAAAAGGCTAATTCATCCGTTGAGCCTGCAGATCTAACCATAGCAAAATATCTTAAAATGGCTAAGGATGGAAGCAAAAATATAACGGCTCCATAAATAAACATGAGGTCTGACGTGCACGTAAACATAAATATAACATAATAAAGATTCACTAGGTGCTACTGGCCATGAGACTCGTTCCATAGGACACCCCTCCCATGGATGAACACACATAGCTTGTTAGTGTCGTAAGGCCTCACCGGGCAAATAAATCATGTAGTACTACCACAGTAATGTGGTTACCTAGTGAATTATCTAGGTGAATTGCAAGGATTCGTATATAAAATACGGCATAAAAATGAGATCCCTGTTTCTATTTCATATGACAAATTATTTATAACATATAAATAAAAACATTTCAAAAATAAAACTTTGATTTTGAAATAAAACATTTATTAGTAAGAACTTATTTGTTTTACTATTTTAGGAAAATCCTGAATTTAGGAAAAAGACCACTCACATTTGCTGATACTGTGTGTGTCCAGACTCAATCCTGTTGGCCTCACTGACTTGCCGGTTTACTTGTCCTAAAGTGTAACTACATACGCTATCAATAACATGCCAAAATTATGCATGGATGCATGAATATGCTAGTGCATACATGAGATGTACTCCTAATTAGGTTGTTTTTTACCATTTTTATTTGGAGTCAAAGTTTCTACTACATAAGTACTCCGAAAATTCTCAAAATATTATTTTATACTCATTGTAAAGTCAGGTATACCAAGGTATACTCACGTTCACAAAAAGAGTTATAGTTATTTTTTTTATAAAAATAATCCGTAGGTGTGTCGGTAAAATTATAAATTAGAGTTCAGACAGATTTTAGTGTCAGTTTAATCATGTTTTTACTAACTTAACTTGGTCACCTTCTTAGCAAAATTTAACATGAATTAATAAAAATTTAATCTAAACTAATAGAAATTATTCTTAAATTTTTCATCATAAAAATAGCAATTAATACAAAATCTAAACCAATTAAAAAGATCTAAACTGCAAGTAGATTGGAAATAACTAAAAAAAATTATTGTTTTTTAAAAAAATTAATTGATCCTTGCCTGAACTGGGTTTCCGCCATCTGCGCCTTCCCTTCCGTCTTTCTTCTCTCTCTCTCCTCATTCTCTCTTTCTTCCCTCTTCCCTTCTTCCTCCTTTTCTTTGTTTCCTTCATCTCTTATCCGCAAAAGCAAAATAAAAAGAAAACCCCATCATAATGATGGGGACAAGTGGGAGTTTTCTCCCCGTAAAACTCCTTTTTTTTTTGTAAAGATAACCTTAGTGGAGGGAACATGAGACCCCATGAAATCATTACTCCTTTTTTTCTTTTTTTTATTTTTATTTATTATTTTATTATTATTTTATTTATTTATTTTATATATATATTTTTTTAAATAATTGTAAAACTTAACCTTCTTATCAATAAATATTTAGGGCCTTTTTAGACTAAATTTAAGTTACTAATTATCCCACTAATTATACTTATACAAAATAAAATATAAAAAAATACATGATCAAGGCTTTGGTTTGGGATGTTGCAAATCTACCCCCCCTTAAGGAATTTCGTCCTCGAAATTTAGTTATATTTATAAAACAAATATATAAGGCATTTCTTCGTCATATCTTTCTCCTGTTTCTAATTCATCTCTTCTCAATTTTGATTTCTCCACAAGACTTTTAATAATAGAATATCTTTACACTGTAAATGTTTTATTTTTCGAGCTAAGATTTGTATGGGATGTTCTGCATAAAACAAATCTTATTTGAGATCTACCGGTTAATCTTACAAAACATGAAAATGATTATATATATATTTTTGAAATAAAGAAACATGAAAAACATTACGAATCTGTGATAATTCTAGTGGTAATGTCGATTTGTAAGTAACTGGTTCAATTTTTTCTATCACCTCATAGGGTCTAATATATCTTGATGGCAATTTTCTTTATTTTATTAAATCTTAATATACCTTTCCATGGGGATACTTTTAAAAACACCTTATCTTCAACCTCAAAGTTAACATTCTTATGTTCGGGGTCAAAATAACTCTTCTTTTTCTTTTTCTTTTTTTTCTCGAGCTGTCTTTAATCAATTTTTAATTAATTTAATCTGATCTACAGTGATTTGTACAATTTCAAACCCTAATAATTTTCTTTCTCTTTCTTCATCTTAACAGCTCGAAACTCTGCACTTTTTACCACATAATGCCCCATACAACGTCATAACAATGCTAGATTGAAAATTATTATTATAAACAAACTCTATCAAAATTATGTCTCAACTACCTGAAAATTCTAGTACACAACTATGAAGCATATCTTCTAGAGTTTGAATGGTTCGTTCTGATTGTCCATCAGTTTTAAGAATGAAAGACTGTACTAAACTTAAGTTTGGTCCCCCAAAACTTCTTGTAAACTTGGCTAAAACTGAGATATAAATCTGAAGTCTCTATCTAATACAATGGATATAGGTACTCTATATTTACTAATAATTTCATCCACGTACAGTTCGGCTAACTTGTTGAAAGAGAAATAATTCTTGATAGAGATAAAATGAGTAGACATAGTCAATCGATCCATTATAACCCAAATAGCACCGTTTCCTTTTCTAGTGGTCGGTAATTCCATAATAAAATCCATGGTAAGGTGTTCTTATTTTCATTTATGAATAGGTAGTAGTTGTAATCTTCCAACAGGTCCTCGATGCTGAGCCTTGATCTGTTGACATGCAAAGCATTAGATACATAATTAGCCACTTCATTTTTCATACCACTCCACCAATAGTTCTGTTTCAAGTTTTGGTACATCTTAATACTCCAACTGTGTGCCTCTTCTAAAATTTGACTTCTAAGTTTTCTAACTTTTGGTACACACATTCTATCCTTAAGTAACAGTGTACCATCCTTTCTTATCCTAAAATCTTCTTACTTCCCATTTTCTATTTCTTCCAAAATCTTCTTCAACTGAGAGTATTGTGATTTCAATTCCTTTATCTGTTCTAGTAAAGTAGGCCTAACTCCACAATCTGCTAGTAAAGCTCCACAACTGCTAACTAACAATCCTGTATTCAAATATCTCAACTTCACTAATAAAGGTAGCTGCATTGTTTTATTGCGCGATAAAATGCCACATAAAAACTTCTTCCTAAATACATCTATAACCACATTTGCTTTCTCTGAGTGATATTTGATGGTACAATCATAGTTTTTAACAAGTTAAATCTAACGTCTTTGCCTTAAATTCAATTTCTTTCTGAGTCATAACATACTTTAAACTCTTATGATCTGTGTAGATCTGACATTTCTCCCTATATAGGTAATACCTCTAGATTTTCAAAACAAACACTACAACAGCAAACTCTAAGTCATGCGTACCATAGTTTAATTTATGAGACCTAAGCTGTCTAAAAGTATAAGCAATAACCTTGCCCTCTTACATAAAATATATAGTTGAAACCTTTCTGTGAGACATCACTATAAATCACATACTTCCTTCCACTAATTGGGAGTGTCAATACTGGAGCAGTGGTTAGTCTCTGTTTTAATTCTTCAAAACTTTGTTAACACTATTAAATCTATTTAAATTTAATATTTTTCCTTAATAACTTAGTTAGAGAGAAGTCAAATGGAAAAATTTTCTATAAATCTTCTATAGTACCCTGTCAATCTTAAGAAGCTCCTTACCTTAGTAGCATTAGCAGGAGATTCCTACTGTACAATAGCCTCAATCTTTTGGGATCAATTAATACTCCCTCTATTCATAAGTTCTCAGAGTTCTAACTAATTTATTCATACCATTTTTTTAAATTATTTTAAAGATCTTCCAAAACCAAATTTAAATCACTAATTCAGTTGTCTTCAGAGAACCCATTTACTTATTCTCAAAATTCTCTTTTATTAATTCAAACCTTTTAAGTCCTTCCACTTATACTGTTCTGATTGTCAAATAGAACCTCTGCATTTAAACTTAATCAAAACCTTTAGTCAAATGGTTAGTCCACTATATAAAGTTTTGTCTTAAAAATTTCAAATTTTTTCTTTAAATTCTCTTCAACCATCAATTTAACAAAATCTCTAATTACTATTAGAATTTTAAAAAAATTTTAATCTACATTCTGGCTTATCTTCAATGGTTTAAATTTGCCAATTTAACCTTTATATCATTAATAGTCATCCCTTAAATAATTATGCTATTTTTGAATTCTCCCAGCTTTAAACTTATTCCCATAATCGCATAAAATACATGCCTATAAATTATATTCAACATTCTTTATTATTTCAATTTCTACTATATCCATTGTTACTAATTTCCTTTATAGTACTTCGCATATAGTCTCACTCACATATTCTATTATATCAAGTTTTCATTTCATTTCATTTATTTCATTTCTAATTATTACCTCAATTTCACAATTTATACCCTATATAATTCCTAAATCTCATAATAACTCTGATATGT
The DNA here is from genome assembly GCA_911865555.2 of Thlaspi arvense. Classification (NCBI taxonomy): domain Eukaryota; kingdom Viridiplantae; phylum Streptophyta; class Magnoliopsida; order Brassicales; family Brassicaceae; genus Thlaspi; species Thlaspi arvense. The sequence goes on along the minus strand of CAJVSB020000563.1, from coordinate 4,089 downwards.
TAATTTTTGTAACAATATGAACTTATCTCATATTACTGTCTCACATTCTGTATTGCATGGACATCTTTAATTTCTACTTAATATATCTCAAAATCTTATAATCTCAAACTCCATATTCCTTTGATATCCTTATTATTATCATAACAAAGACTTTTTTTTCCAGAAAAACTCCTAATCTTTATCTAGAATTTAAATTAGACAGTCCCCCTATAAAAATTTCTTCTTATTCTAATGATTACCTAGAAATAAATTTTAAACTGTCAGTTCATTTAAATAACTTCAATCTCTTTATCTCATATCTACCTCAACCAATCCATCTAAGTAAAATTTCAATCATTCTAAAATTTTCCCAAAATAACCTTTAAATCACTATTAACTACGTCTAAAAATTCAGATGCTCTTAAAATTCTCAAAACTCAAATATATGTTTTTATTACACATGTCCTTAAATACTATTTAAATTATTTCGTTATTATTTTATCATATATACAGAGAATCATATTATTCTTATTCTTAGTTATTTGCTAAGATTATCCGTCTTTCACGTACCTTGATCTAACCCGATTTTCTAACGAACCTTGATAATGTACTATTTGTTGCCAATATATATTCTAAAATTTTATGCTTTGGAGATCAATTATGATACCTAGAGCCAAAATATAACACGTCTTTTTAATTCTTTTAAATAATTGATTCTTAGTCTAAACTCAAATTTACTACCTATGCAAAACTTTGTCTCATAGTAATTTGTTTTTATTTCAATTGGTGGACTATGTATGACTTCCCCAAAATCTTCATAAATTTTCAATTTATAACCCCAATGCCTCAAATTCTTATCAATAATCATATGCATTCTCTTCAATGAATTATGTGCATGTGATGCAACTACTGCAGCTAAGGTAGGGAATGAAATGCTAGATGTCTTCCTAAGAGGTCAGCCCACTCTGTCTCATTGGCCCTACTCTAGCCAGTATGAGCACTACTTGAGGTTTTCCTAGTGTTTACCATGATCAGTACAAAATGCCTATTACAACATAGTACATAAAATACTACCCATTAGTGACGTAATGCACGTGCTCTTGATGTGACTAACATTTCCTATAAAACTTATTAACATTGGCTCCCTAAAGATCTTAGCGATGCTCTGATACCACTAATTGTCACACCCCACCCCGTAACTCGAGCGAGGTGTGACAGTTAAATAGGGTTTAAAAACCTCCGATGTCCGGGATTCACCAGAGAAAGCCAAACCTTATTCAACTATCGTACCTGCTGAGTCCTCTGTATAACTCACATTTAAAACTAAATAACATAACAAAATTTGACATATCATAAGTCATTATCATAACTGAAAACATAATTACTTCATGTAACTTTTCTTTTCCAAAATTAAAATTTACATATAATACAATTATTTAACTTTTACTCCTTAAGCAACAACCCAAACTAGTTCCTATTAACAAAAGTGGGGCCCAACAACCCTAAACTCGAAATGCTGCTGTGCTGAATGCACGCGATGCACTTACAAGTCTCTACTGTTGAAACCTGAAAAATAAATAAATGGTGAGACTTGCGTCTCAGTGAACGGTGGTCCTTTAACTAAAACCAGTGAAATAGGAATATGTTGCATAATACTGTAAATAAAAGTAGTTCGTAAAACTGGCATAACCGATATAGAATATCATATCGTGAGATATCAATTCACTGATCATTATTTAAAAAAAAAATAAGGCTAATTCACCCGTTGAGCCTACAGATCCAACCATAGCAAAATATCTTAAAATGGCTAAGGATGGAAGCAAAAACATAACGGCTCCATAAATAAACATGAGGTCTGACGTGCACGTAAACACAAATATAGCGTAATAAAGATCCACTGGGTGCTACTGGCCATAAGACTCGTTCCATAGGACATCACCCCTATAGACGAACACACATAACTTGTTAGTGTCGTAAGGCCACATCGGGCAAATAAATCATGTAGTACTACCACAGTAATGTGGTTACCCAGTGAATTATTTAGGTGAATTGCAAGTATTTGTATATAAAATACGGCATAAAAATGAGATCCCTATTTCTATTTTATATGACAAATTATTTATAACATATAAATAAAAACATTTCAAAAATAAAATCTTTGGTTTTGAAATAAAACATTTATTAGTAAGAACTTATTTGTTTTACTATTTTAAGAAAATCCTGAATTTAGGAAAAAGACCACTCACATTTGCTGATACTGTGTGTGTCCAGATTCAATCCTGTTGGCCTCACTAACTGACCGGTTTACTTGTCCTAAAGTGTAACCACATATGCTATCAATAACATGTCAAAATTATGCATTGATACATGAATATGCTAGTACATATATGAGATGTATTCCTAATTAGGTTGTTTTCTACTATTTTTATTTGGGTCAAAGTTTCTACTACATACATACTCCGAAAATTCTCAAAATATTATTTTATACTCATTGTCAAGTTAGGTATACTAAGGTATGCTCACGTTCACAAAAGGAGTTATAGTTATTTTTTTTATAAAAATAATCCGTAGGTGTGTCGGTAAAATTATAGACTAGAGTTCAGACAGATTTTAGTGTCAATTTAGTCTTGTTTTTACTAACCTAACTTGGTCACCTTCTTAGCAAAATTTAACATGAATTAATAAAAATTTAATCTAAACTAATAGAAATTATTCCTAAATTTTTCATCATAAAAATAGCAATTAATACAAAATCTAAACCGATTAAAAAGATCTAAACTGCAACTAGATTGGAAATAACTAAAAAAAATTATTGTTTTTTTTAAAAAATTAACTGATCCTTACCTGAACTGGGTTTCCGCCATCTGCGCCTTCCCTTCCGTCTTTCTTCTCTCGCTCTCCTCATTCTCTCTTTCTTCCCTCTTCCCTTCTTCCTCCTTTTCTTCATTTCCTTCGTCTCTTATCTGCAAAAGCAAAATAAAAAGAAAACCCCATCATAATGATGGGGACAAATGGGAGTTTTCTCCCCGTAAAACTCATTTCTTTTTTCTTTTGTAAAGATAACCTTAGTGGGGGGAACATGAGACCCCATGAAATAATTACTCCTTTTTTTTTATTTATTATTTGATTATTATTTTATTTATTTATTTTATTATTATATATATATTTTTAAAATAATTGTAAGACTTAACCTTCTTATCAACAAATATTTGGAGCCTTTTTAGACTAAATTTAAGTCACTAATTATCCCACTAATTATACTTATACAAAATAAAATATGAAAAAAAAACATGATCAAGGCTTTGGTTTGGGATGTTACATTTGACCCATGTGATGTTTGATATATGTTGGTGGCGTGCCAAGTAGTGATTATTATGTGGATGCTGGCTAGATACATGTTTTACAGGTCACAAGTTAACTAGATCAAAGGGTCACAATAGCTAGCTTGCTGTCGGATTTTTGCCATGATAGCTTGTTGGTTGTTGCCTCGTTGCCACATCTAACATATGATTAAGGGGGTGGGTGTGACATAACTGCTATAACTAGTTTTTGTGTTCAATCCAGTCAACTGGCGAACCATCTACCCAGCTAACAAATGTCGTCTGGCTTTGACAACAGCTAGGAGACCTTCATCGATCGACAATTGTTCCAAAAGAAGAAGAAAATCAGAGATCAATGAGAAGGTAAGACTTTGAAATCCAACTAAAGATTCACATGATACACATATGTGGCTTTAGGATGCAGGTCTATCACAAACAAAGATGTAATCGGTATGGAAATAATAGTTATAATCAAAATTTTGCCCTAAACTATAAGGATGATGTTGTATATATGTATATGTGCAAACAATTCTGTAATATGTGGCGATAAAGTTAAATTAAGACAAAATCTCCTAATTAAATATGAATATTCAATTCATATATAAGAGATCAATCTGACGTAGAAAAGAGCATATGTAATCAAAATCTCAGCGTGTGTGCATACAAGTATATATATGTGCATGTGAAATAAGCTTCAAATTGCAAGAATAACCCTCATCCATAAGATTAGTTATATGTATTACATAAATTCTCAAGACAAAGATTGAATTGGTACAAAGATGTAAAAAAA